>JAFEMH010003261.1:0-157500 GCA_022495995.1 Adenophora triphylla var. japonica | reverse complement strand
AAGTGGTTAATTGTGCATACCTTTTTTACGGTCTCTCCTTCATAACAACGAGAGAGACAATTGATGCCGCTGCATGAGGTGCACTAATGAACAAGGTGGTGGATGAAGCATATGACTTGTTAGAGAACATTGCATTGAACCATTATCAATGGTCAAATGAGAAGGAACAACCGCAGGGGACTCCAGGTAAGTACAATGTTGATGCCGTTACTATCTTGTCCTCTAAAGTTGATATGCTTTTAAAGAAATTTGAAAAATTGAATGTGAATCCCGTGGCCAACGTTAACGTTTTTTGTGAACTATGTAGGTTAAACTCACATGGTGTAGAATGTTGTGACTTGCTTGGCACTAATTCTAGTAAGCAAGCCAATTATGTTAACTTCTATGGACAAAAGGGTGGTATTTATTTAGACACATACAATACGGAATGGAAAAATCATCCAAAATTTTCTTATATCAATAACAATGTTTTAAACCCACAACCTTCTTCACAACACACAATCATCAAGGTTTGCACAAAATAATTTCAATGCTAATTCTAATGCTTACTCTCCCCCTAAATCAAAGTTGATCTTCTAATGGACTTTATTGTTGTTACTAAAAACGAACAAGAAAAGACAAAAAATGAGTTTAGGGAATGTTTCAAGCAATTAAATGGTAGGTTTGATAATTTAGCCGATTTCAACAAAATGCTTGAAAATCAACAAGCTCAGCAGGCTAACATTTCACATATACCACAAGGGAGTCTTCCCGGTCAACCAAAAAGGGCCAATTAGCATGTTAATGTAATATCACTAATGTTAGTCCAACCCCACCGATGGTTGAAACTAATGAAGAGATTGAGAAGGGGATGGAATCCCCTAGGCTCACTAGAAACTTTGACCCACCAATACCATACCCCCAAAGGTTGAACGAAAGAAAAGTAAATAAACAATATGCCGAATTTCTAGATGTTTTGGATTCAATAATGTTAACATTCCATTTTCTGATAATGTGCAACAAATGGCCTCTTATGCAAGATCTTTAAAAGAATTACTTGCAAGTAAGAAAAATTTAGAAGAATTTGAAAACGTAACTTTAGCGGAAGATGTTAGTGCCATTTTGCAAAAGAAACTTTCCCCACAACTTAAAGATCCTGACACTTTTTCTTGTAGCATTGGTAGGTGTAACATAGATAATGCAATGCTTGATCTATGAGCTAGTGCTAGTCGAATACCACTATCGGTAAGCGAGAAATTCGGTGTGGGGGAACTCAAACCCACCACCATTTCTCTTCAGTTAGCAGACCACTCCATTTAATACCCAATAGTTATTATGCAGGATGTGCCTTGTCGTATATGAAAATTAATAATCCATGTCGACTTTCTTGTTCTCGAGATAGAGGAATACCACCAAATTCCGGTAATTTTAGGAAGACATTTTCTTGCCACCATTGGGGTAGTAATAGATGTGAAGAATATTACTCTCTGTGTAAATGTTGGAAATGAGAAGGTTGAATTTGCTATGCAAAACTTAAATCTCGAGAACCTGTGCCATGAAGTTGACACCCTTAAAAATGATAGCAAAAAGGGTGAAGAATCACAATCCAAGAACTTAAAGATAACAAATAAAAAGCCATTAGATCATAGTAATATAAAAAATGTGCACCCTAAACAAAATATTAAGGTTGAAAAATCAAAAGGTAGGGTATCTAAAAAGAAAAGCACACCGGGATGGCGAATATGAATCGACCATGCAAACTCAATCACAACAAGGGGCATGAAATGGCGAGTTGTTAATGATAACATACCATCACAATACCATTCATCATTTCAATTGAAAGAGAGGGTCCAACTAATGACCTTAAACAAGCATCATCGAAATGGTAAACCGATATATTATATTTTTTATAAATTTTTACCATTTTTAGTATATTTTATTATTTTTATTATTATTTTATTAATCTGTTTTTGCCATTCTCCCCAAAGCCCTCTTGTATTCTTCACTCTCTATCTCTCCAAACCCCGAGCTCCAAAAAACCACCACTGCCTCATTAAGTTTATTTTTGCCCAACCCCCGTTTTAATTTTTGTTGTTACTTTATTTTGGAAACATTGGGGACAATGTTTGTCTCAAGTGTGGGGGGAAGAAAAATATCTGTATTGCTTTTTCTTAGTTTATTTTAGTTGCATTACATATTAGTTGTATGATAATCTAGTTTTTCATATCTTTTTTACGTATTCATTAGTTAGTTGCATGTTAAATCAGTGTTCATAATTCATTTTTATTGTATGCATGTTAAATTAGAGCATTTTTTCAAAAAAAATAAAAATAATAATAAATAAAGTAAAACAAAATAAAAATAAAAATAACAATCCCCTATGATGATTTCACTTATGTTTCTTACCTACTAGTTGCCTTAGTAACTTCTACTTTATCCTTTTATTCATCTTTTCACTTCAAAAATTTAGAAAAAGATCTTTAATGATATATTAGAGAGTAGATAGAAAATTATAAATTAATATAAGATTTATAAAGTTTACTAAGCAAATCATTGTGTTGATTAAAAAAGCTCTTTCATCAATGGACACTTGATAGGCCTTATACGGTTATGATTTTTTTTTCCTCATGTATAAAAGGCTTTTCATGAAACATACAATTCAGGACTTTGATTTTAAAATCCCTTTTAAAGTTACTCATATTGTTGTACAATTTTTGAATCACTATCTATCTTCTATACTATCAAGGCTAGTTAATATTTTGTTTGATAGGCTCCATCTATTCTATATGAATTAGTAATTTTTGATCTACTACCTAATAGATTCTTGGGATTCTTCCCTTGAATTTTTGGCTATGAAAAGATATGATTCAATGGATAATTAAGTAAAATAACACGTTCTGAGAAGACTATATTCTTTATGTCTCTTTTATATGGTCATTGTTTAATTTCCCCTTTTTACTTTTTAATTTTAAAACTTGCTTGAGTACAAGCAGGGGTTAAGTGTGGGAGAGTTGATAAATGACTATTTTATAGACATTTATAGATATATAATTGCATCATTTAACATAATTTTACTTCATTTTAAGTTAAATTTATTTTATTTTATCACATTTTATATGGATATTATGTTTGTGGTGGATTCATGATTTCAGGAGTAAAATTGGAGCGAATTTAGTATGGGACATGACTCGTGGTGATTTGGAACACTTATAGCATGAAAACAGGGCAAAGAGCAGCAACCCAGGTTGGAACGGCCGTGCAACCAAATTCTCACGACCGTGCAAATCATGCCGAGACTGAAAGACACAATTTTTCATTTGGCACAACCGTGCCAAATTATAACACACGGCCGTGCCAAGGCAAAAAGCTGCAGATTTTCTTGGTGACTTTTGGAGTAATGGCCACAACTTTTGTCTTTAATGCCTATATAAAGGCATTCTATTCATCAGTTTGAGACATACATAAACTATTGTAAACATACTCTATTATCATTTGTATTTTATAACATCAATTATTTTCAGATTTTGAGATATTCATCAAGTGTTATTTAGCAAAATTCTATTTGAAGAAATAAAGTTCTTGAGATTTATTTTCAGCCATTGTGTCTATCTTCATTATCTTAATAAGTATTTCTCTACTCGTTTATCATTTCATGTCTTATTTATCTTTCGTTATTTTAATGGCTTGTGAGTAATTTCCCTAATTTTTGGGATTGAAAACTCAACATCATTTGTTATTCATATTTAATCATGCTTCTTTCTTATTCTTCATACTAAATCAATTTTCTTCATATTACTTTGAATGCATATATTTTGAATACGTCCTTATTTATATATTTTTAGTTAATCAAAAGATAGAATTAGCTGTGAATCTTGATTAACGGAACCATATTAATCAAACTAGCCACTATTATTCACGAGAGTAGATTAATTGTCTAGGGATGATCCTTAATTGGAAAATACGTGAATTTAACATGGAATTAATGGATTTTGATTAATGTACGAAACCATCGAAAGAAAATCCGTGTTAGTATTAAAATATATGTGCTATCTTGCTTGATCGTGAGAAGGTTGAATGAATAGCGTATAATCTTTGATTTTTATGAAACCTTTATTTAAATCATGATTATTTGTTGATGATTACATGTTGTTTGAATTCAATACCGGGAATATCTTCATCTTATAAAGTTCAATTCAAGTTAGAGTAGTCTGTAATTCATTTATAGATAATCAGCAAAACAATTATTCCCCCCCCCCCCAACCATTTCCTACTTCATTATTTTTACATAAAAACAAATATTTAATATAGTAACTTTTCTTCGTGGGATCGACCAGCATTTGCCTTCACCATCACTACATCACACCGTGCACTTGCGGATTAAGATAAGCCGATAGGTTTTGGCTTGACACTTTCTTGCCAGCGGGCCAAGCCTGCCCTGGTCCGCTCCGTTTGCCCGTTTAAGTTTTTTAGGGCTCGTTTGTTAGACGGATATCAATGCGAAAAGAAAAAAAATGTTAAACGGATATCAATGCAAAAAGGAAAAAAATAAAAATGACTGTTGATGATGCCAAAATCGTCAAATCAGCCCAAATCCAAGCGATCGCTTGCTCCGGCAATTGTGTAGCCTGAAAATAAGACAAAACACGTAAACTAAGCCGGGGCTTCACCGGCAAAGGCCCTCCGGCGTGAGAAAGTTCATGGTTTGTAGTGAGAGAAACTAAATTGACAGAGTTTCGGAATATCAAAAGTAACGTACCAGAATATGAAAATTATGGCTTGTATTTATAATGATGGATTGACAGAATCCATGTTGAACTTGGACTGTAAAGAGATAAGGTATAATCCTAGGAGGATTATATATGTTAGAGAGTCCTTGTTTGATCTGAATTATAGGAGGTGGTTACAATTCTAATAAGATTGTAACTGTTGAATCCTTGTTTGACTTGGATTGTTAAGTCTGCTTGCCGAAAAACCGAGGAGAGTAAATTTCTTATCTCGTCATGAGCAGGTAGGCCGAGATGCATAAATTTGTCTGCTCGTCATATGAAGACCTTTCGACATGAAGGTATGCCGAGGTGAATGATTTTGTCTCCTCGTCATATGGAGATATGACGAGGTGTGAACTTTTCTCTCCTCGTCATTCATGACCTCTCGGTCCATGATGAGCCGGGGAACGAATAAGTAATATGGAGAGCCCGTTAACAACGTCAAGGCCGAGGAAGGCACCTCGTCCTCTATGGAGGCGATCTCGGCATACGAGGGAGGTCTCCTAGGCCCTTATAGTTGGGGCATTTATATGTACTTGCTGGGCCTTGGTAAACTTTGGTCGGCCTTGTTGATGCCGAGATGATAGGTAAGAGAAGCCCATGTCGTAACTTGAGATGGATTATGTTTATGGCCCAATCCACTTAGGCCTGACCCGGGCAAGCCCATGTTCGTATCTCGGTTTATACTGTTCAGTGGCCCCCCGACTTTCTAGCTCGGCTTAGGACGAGGAGAAAGTCATCTCGTCCTCGGCTATGAGAATACGAACAGGTTGCCATGTGTCGGTGTCGCTTCATGTATGTGTCATTTCATTATCTGCCAAGTTGATGGTGCCATGATGGGCGCGCCCCACGATGTCTGACATGCCTTGGAATCCGTCACACGCATTTAATTTTTGGGGTGCCACACCCGTTAGCCAGTTTTGCTTTCGGGTTTGACCCGATTTGTTGAGTATAAAAATCGAATTCCTTCTCCATTTTAACCTTTTAGCACCTTGACTATTGAGAGCGAAATCAAGAGTTTTGAAAACCCACCATGTTCTTGAGCCCAGAATCTCCGGCGACACTTGATTTTCCGGCGTAGTTGATTTCGACTGCTCGATTCCGATCATTTTCCACAGCACAGGTATACTTTTCCTCCCTTTTACTGCTTTCCGTATGTAATCTTGCAATTTCTAGGGTTTTGGAAAGATTTTAGATTTCAAAAAAAAAACCGCCATTGTTGAACTGTTTGATGCTTTTTGTTGGTCCCAAAGGTGCAACAAGAGTATGAAAACAGCCAGAGGGGGGGGGGTGAATAGCTGTATAAAATTTTTCTACTCTTTTCAAAAATTCAACCTTGGCTTACTTAGGCTGAAAGTGTGGTCAAGTTAAAACCAACTTTCAAGCTTAGTAAAATGCACAACGGAAGTTTAAGTATAAGAACTTAGTGGTAAAGCAAAAGTGTGGTCGATCGCAAATATGAAAGTGTGGTCGATCGCGCAGTTGAAATTGGCTTAGGCAGAGTTGTACTATAAACACAATTCAATATGCGGTTGGATGTAAGTGAAGATCAAACACAAGGAACAATAATAAAACTTATGAACTTGAAATATGAAGTGCAGAAAGTAAATGACACGATATTTGGAGAGGTTTAATCGTTAAAGATCTACGTCATCTACCAAGATGGTTAGTCTTGGATTTTCTAAGGGAGATAGTATATTTGATTTGAGTAGCTATTACAAAGGAATACAAATTGAGAATCAATCAATCTAAAATCTAACTATCCTTTTCTATGAAGCTAATCCTAGACAATAACCAGTGTAGTATGTGTGTGCAACATTCAAGAGCTCTTTATAATATAAATGATAGAACTTAATAAGTCTTTTGCCATGAAGGATTTGGGTCCAGCAAAACAAATCCTTGGCATGAGAATTAGCCGAGATAGAAAGGAAAAGAAGCTGTAGTTATCTCAAGAGAGGTATATTGAGAAAGTGCTTGAAAGGTTCAAGATGGATAAGGCCAAGCCCGTTGGTACTCCGCTTGCTAGTCACTTCAAGTTGAATTCAGAGTAGTGTCCCTCAAGTGATGTACATAAACGGGAAATGGAACGGGTTCCGTATGCCTCAGCAGTTGGTAGTTTGATGTATGTAATGGTATGTACAAGGCCATATTTAGCTCATGCAGTTAGTATTGTTAGCCGGTATCTCACTAATCCTGGTAGAGAACATTGGGCAGCAGTAAAGTGGATTTTCAGGTATCTTAGAGGTACTTTCAAGTTGTGTATTTGTTATGGAGATGGCAAGCCAGTTTTAGAAGCTTTCACAGATTCAGATATGGCACGTGATTCAGATACAAGGAAGTCTATATTGGGATACTTGGTCACATTTGCAGGGGGAGCAGTGGCATGGCAGTCAAGGTTGCAGAAGTGTGTTTCACTATCTACCACGGAAGCAGAGTTTATTGCAACAACGGAAGCTTCGAAAGAGATGTTGTGGATGAAGCGGTTTACTCAAAAAATTTGGTGTATGCAAGAGAGGTATGTGGCATTTTGTGATAGTCAAAGTGCTATTCACCTTGCTAAAAATTCTAGCTTTCATTCAAAGTCGAAGCATATTGATGTTCGATATCACTGGATTCGTGATACTTTGGAATCGAAGTTGCTACACCTTGAAAAGGTTCATACAGACTGGAATGGGTCAGACATGATGACTAAGAGTTTGCCAAAGAAGAAGCATGATACCTGCTGCGAGATCGCAGGTATGATGGGATTCTAGACATACTCAACATTGTCGGGAGGGGGAGTTTGTTGGGGTTTTTCCCTCCTTGTTGATTTAAAAAGCCCATCTTTATTTTTATGTTTCTTAGTTTATTTAGGCCCAAAAATTATTAGCCCAATTTTCTTTAGTCTATTAAGGTTTTAATAGGTTAATTAGTGTGAGTTTTAATTTCACGGAACGGTAGAAAGAAAAAGGCAGCCGCAAGAAAAAAACAGCAGTTTTCGTCATTCTCTGCGCAGCAGTCTTCAGTTCGTGATTCCGGGTACGTTAGCCATCCGATCGGACTGATTTTTCTTCCAGAATACTTGTAAGAGATAGAGCTTCGATTCCAACCATTCCGATTGATTTTTCAGGTCTCCAGTCAGGTGATATTCTGATTCAAAGTTGCTGCAGAGTTTCTGAATTGTTGCTGGGCTGTTTTTGATATTTTGCTTTAGATTGAGATTGTTGTTCTCGATCTTTGTTGGTTATGCTATCTCTCTTGTACCGAACCATTTTTATGTAGTAGTGGATTTTCTGAACTCGGTCCCGTGGTTTTTACTTCTCAGTTTGAGAAGGTTTTCCACGTTAAAATTCTCGGTGTTGATCTTGTTGCTTGACTGATTGTTTATCGTTCTATATTGCGTTGTTATTGCGTTGTTGGTATTTGTTGCTCCTACTAGGTTTACATAAGTGGAGAAAGTGTATTCCGCATTGTTACTTTCTCATCAAAGTGGTATCAGAGCCTAATTTTGTGGTTTATTGACTTGTGTTGAATGATGGAGGTTAATACTAGTGGAATGATTAACTTGAATGGTTCAAATTATCAGTTGTGGAAATCAAAGATGGAGGATCTTCTTTATGTGAAGGGTTTTCACCAACCTGATTTTTGTTCAGAAAAACCAGAGGGTAAAAGTGATGACGATTGGACTTTGTTGCACCGACAAGTTTGTGGGTATATCAGACAGTGGGTAGATGATAATGTGTTGAACCATGTTAGTACAGATCAGTGGCGGATCTATCCCAAAACATTTGGGGTTGCCTGTTCTTTACTAAAAAAAAATTGACGCAAAACTAAAATTCAAAATGTTTACATACATAAATAATTAAATATAGTAGGCTTCAATACGTCAACATTACATAAAATAAACACAATTTACATTTGACGTTTCCTATGATTCATCTTCTTGAGCAATTGGAACACTAGTGCTTGCTTTATTTCTCAGAGTTACCGGAAAAAACCGATCCAACCTATTACCAATGTTATCAAAAAAGCAATTAAGCTAAGTTTGTACAAATTAGAACACATTAACATCCAACACATACATCAATTATTCAAATATATTTCAAAATTCGAATAAAAAATAAATAATAATGAATCAAATAACCAAAAATATTTCAATCACAAACCAATCAATGAATCAATAATGTGCAAATTTATATTTTTAAGCTAAGTTTGCAAAAAAAAAAAATATTTTTTGGGGTTGCCCGGGCAACCCCAGACACTATATAACATCCGCCCCTGGTACAGATACACATGCCCGTACTTTGTGGACTAAGCTTGAACAGTTGTATGCCCGGAAGACTGGAAATAGTAAATTGTTTTTGATGAAACAATTGATTGGTTTGAGGTACAGAGATGGGACTGCGATGACAGATCACTTGAATACTTTTCAGGGAGTTATGAATCAGCTATCTGAATGTGCGCTCGCCGAAAATAAAAAAAATAAAGGAGTCGCACGCCGTTTTAGAGGAAACATTGAAAACCTTTTAGACAGAGAAAGTGGGTTCGGGGGTCAAGTTACGTGTTGGGAAGAACCGAGAGTTCACCCAATACGCCTCATCCGTAGACGAGTCTTTCAATTGTTCAACATTCAATTCATTCATATGTATGTGCGAAGTGTGTATGACAAGAATATGTATGAAATGCATAATAGTGCTTTATTTTATTTCTCAACAAGGGGAAAATACAACTTGTAAGCCATTGACTCTAGGAGGCCACGTCCCACCATACTTCGAGGACAAACAGAACAGAATTTACAACTGAAAGGATGATCCTCTGCAGATGGTCACCATGTGTCGCGTGACACAGGACATGCTAGGCACGATGTGTTGCATGACACATGTTTACCGTTTGCAGGGACCTTACATTTTGAAGCACAGATCCAACAACAAGCAAACCAAATCCCAACACAATACCAATCCAACACAGAAACAATGAATTTATAATGGATTGACCAAGGGGATGTGGATATAGGGAGATCCACACTCCCTTGGCCAATAAACAACAAATCCCACACAATCACATTATTGATATCAACAATACCAAACTAAATAATTAAATAGAGAGATCGGCAGTTGGGACTTGATAATTGGGGGACGGATGGAGTCTAATTATCAAGTCCGGGGAACAAATTGCAATAAAACAAATAATTAGTAAATGCGAGAGAGATAGAAATGGATCGTTACCCTCGTAGTCCACGTTCCTTAAACCAAGTTAGGTTTAAGGATCTTCAAATCGTCTTCACGGAACAGGTTCGAGCTCAGATTGAAACGGCAATGAGATCTCCGGTGTCTGTGCGTGGACTTGGCGCTGGAACAGGGGAAACACAATCCGGCTGGTGAGTTGGTTTAGCGTTGACAGAGAACGGCGATGAAATTGGAATTGGAATTAGATCGGCGTCGTTGAGATGACGGTGAATGGCTTGGAATCTGAGTTTAAGAGAGAGAGAGCGGCGGTCGTGGTTGTAACCGGAGAAGACGGTGGGGAGGTCGCCGGTGAGGGATTGATTTGAGGGAGAAATTGGATCGGTGGGATGGGAGAGTTTGGGTCGTCGTTTGATTTTGGGATCGGAGAAGAAGGGAGCGGTGATGGAGGTTCAGGTTAATGGTGGTTGTGAGGAAGGTGTTAATTGCAGGTTTGGCCGGTGAGGGAGAGCTTAGGTTGGAGAAGCTTGGGCCGGCAATGGAGGGAGCGGTTGGCGTTTAGAGAGAGAGAGGAGAGAGAGGGAGTTGTTACGTATTGAGAGAGAAGGAGAGAATGAGTGTGTGAACTGTGTGTGTTGTTGTGAGAGAAATGAGAGGCCCCCCTAACAAATGAAATGGAATTTGGTATTTAAAGCGTAAATTGGGAATGGGATTAATATGTCGCACGACCCAACGCTTCCATTTTCCATGCCTCAAGCTGTCGCATGACGGGCCACGTCCATAACCGATTCTGGCGCCAAAACCAGATTCTGGAACATTCCGGGTTAATTCCCAAGAGGTCCAAACTGATTTATTCCTTTTAGGTCCTTTTGTCCGGGAAAAGTACTAAAAATACTTCCTTCGCGGGAAACTTATAAAAAGTTCCCGAAAGTCTCGGAACGGACCGGGAATTTACCAAAACGCCCCTAAATGCAATTTTATCACTTAAAATGCATCTGGAAAGGTCGCGAATTTGGATTGGCGTACTTACAGAGCCCCTCGGCAACGTCACTTATGGAAGAAGTGAGGTTGTCGATAAAAAGGCCCCAATCCCAATGAGCATCTGGGGATATGACGGACGGTGGGAAATATGATTGATGAGATTGGATGGATGGACCTTTGGAGAAAGGATTCCTACGTATCCCGGGAAGGGAATCAAGCCAAATCGTAGTTCGGAAAAAGTGAGAACGCAAGATTAAAGATTGACTATTTGAGGGGGTCACCCCAGAAATCGACTATTTGAGGGAGTCACCCCAAAGATGACTATTAGAGGGAGTCACCCCAAAGAATCGACTATTTGAGGGAGTCACCCCAAAAGATGACTATTAGAGGGAGTCACCCTAAAGATGACTATTAGAGGGAGTCACCCCAAAAGATGACTATTAGAGGGAGTCACCCCAAAAGTTTACTATTAGAGGGAGTCACCCCAAAAGATGACTATTAGAGGGAGTCACCCCAAAAGATGACTATTAGAGGGAGTCACCCCAAAGATGACTATTAGAGGGAGTCACCCCAAAAGATGACTATTAGAGGGAGTCACCCCAAAGATGACTATTAGAGGGAGTCACCCCAAAGATGACTATTAGAGGGAGTCACCCCAAAAGATGACTATTAGAGGGAGTCACCTCAAAGATGACTATTAGAGGGAGTCACCCCAAAAGATGACTATTAGAGGGAGTCACCCCAAAGATGACTATTAGAGGGAGTCACCCCAAAAGATGACTATTAGAGAGAGTCACCCTAAAGATGACTATTAGAGGGAGTCACCCCAAAAGATGACTATTAGAGGAGTCGTCACAAAAGATGACTGATGCTTTTAGGAAAGTAATCGGCGAGATATGCTTTCATTCACGTGTTGTGTTCACTGTAGTGTCGAAGAGTCTTAGATTACCGTTGTTGTTGGGAGGTAGGCTTGAGGGTCTCATGCTACCATTGATTCTGCTGGGGATAGGTGTAGCAGACAACTGAAGCTCTTTTCTTTGTCAAACATTGCTAGGAGACTGGGCGGCTGGGGCTCTTCCAAATTATGCTAATGAGATTGGATGGCTGGACCTTTTTATGAAGGCGGGGTCTGTCACCTGCGGGATTTGAAATCCTTGTCCAAGATTGTGATTTGAGGGGCAATCATCACAATCAAAATATGATCACTTGACTATTGTACCCTGCGGGGGAGGAAAACACAACATCTCTAGGCACTTAGAATTTTATTAGACTCTTGCTTATGCATTATTAATCTTTGGTTGCACAAGTCCATCTCAGCTGGGAAGAATAGGAAGTGGGGGTTTTGCACGGCTTGATGAGCAGATGTGTCTGTATCAGTTGCTCTATGAGGGATCGTGTATGAGACGAAAGTGTTTGTGATGGGGTGGACCCTCTCCCGTGAGGTGGGAAAATGTATGAGTGACGGATGATACGGTGCAGCTTAGGCAAGTCGGGGACGCTCCCGGGAGTACTGGTTGCAGCAGGTCCATTGCTAGTGAGGACAGAGTGCATCGCGCGTCTGAGACAGCAAGCAGCAGAGGGGGCAGAGAGCAATCCCGGCTTGGTGAAGCCCCAGTTGACATTATAAAGCAAACTTGGAGGAAGTATGGTCCTGAGAGAACAACATAGCAAAGCCCCAGTTTGAGGGATCCCATACAACTTTATCGCAGACAGAGTCATCTTGTGGCCACAGAGGCAACTCATCATTTCAAACCGCAGTCAATCAGTCGCTGGACAAGACTCGGAAGAGTTTACGTGCAGGGGCATATATTTCGAATGGTGGGAAATGAATCCCGAACTTCTGTGTATGACACTCTCGCTTTTGGTTCGACTCTTTTGAGAGAGTATAAGCATCACAAGGTAGGGAAAGGTGTATGGAAGCCCCTGCTGACCGAAACAGTGTTTAGCTCTATCTTCCTATGATGTAGAAAGAGAAGACTTTTCGAGACACTTGAAAACTTGTCTTATTCGTAATGATCACAAAGCTGCTTAATACCCTTTATTGATGTTCGGGTTAGTCAACCGCCAACGCTGATATGGACAAATATTCCAATTAATCACGAGGAGAAAGTCCACTGATATCGAGAATCAAACTCCGAAAGATGAACAGTGTATGGACATGGTCCTTGAGGAGACCGGATTTTCTGAGATCTGTTTGTGCTTTCGACCGAACCAGTGATGGTTGCTTACGTTCCCCTCCATAGGAGGAGCTCAGGTCGCCGTAGTTCGGCTTATCCCGAATGAAAAGAATGAACGTTGAAGTTCGGGGATGTGAGGACCTTCGAGAATTTTTGAGAATCGAAAGAACGTGTCCTCTTAGAGTGTCAATGGGAGACACAGATGTGAAGCCCCAGTGGGACATCCACGGCAGTGTTTGCGGAGGAGAAATGAAATATGCTCACATATATAACATCGAATGAACGGAGGGAATTTGCACAATCTTTGCTTGACGGTCCTTTGAGCCGGGATGGACTTGGCTCCTCTTTAAGCAATAATCTGTTCTGGAATGAAACTGCTTATCAGGTAGGAACTGCGACTGGGCTTCGGGATTTCGATCGGTATTCGGGTGATTTAGGATATCATGACCTCTTAAAACGAGAGGTCGGCTAGGATTTTTGCTGATTGAACCTCTAAAGATGAGAGGTTGGCTCTTGGGTATGTGTTTGGGATTTCTAAAGTGCGGGAGTCCATGCTTGCATCTTCAATGCCTCTAAGAATGAGAGGTCAATCTTGGCTTCGGCTAAAGGCAAAGGTAAGGATAATGGTAATGGGAATGTCCTCTAAAATCGAGAGGACGGCTTGGGATCGGTTAGAGGTAATGGTGAGGGGACATCCATGCTGTCTCTTTATTCACTCTGAGACTCCTCTTGAGTAACGACCGGATCCTTTGACTTTTGCTTTTGAGAGGATCACTGGGGACTAGGCTCTCTTTCTTTTCTTATTCTTTTTTTTTATATCTTCTCTCTTTTTTTTGTATTTTCGTCTCTCTCTTTTTTTTTTGAGAGGAGGATTTCAGCTAGTCCCCAGGATGGATCATTGCTTTCCGTTATTCTTGATCTTGGAGCCGGTCGATCTTTCTTTTGGCTTACGGGAGTCTCAAGGATAGTCTCTTTTTTTTCTGGTGATGGCTAAATGGGTTTCAAAACGTGCCGATCTTGAAATGAAAAGGGTACTGTTTAGTGAGGGGGAGGTGATGGCTTCCTATGGGTGAAAGGTTTCAACCGCAGTCCCCACCGGATGATCTGAACGAGATTGAGTCTTCAATTGCTTCCTTAAGTTTACTCTGCGGCCGTGCAAATTCATCGAACAACGAGATAGCGAGGACGATAGAAGGTATGTGAGCATATGGGAATCGAGGTGGGGAGTTGGTAAGCCCCACTTTGGGAAGGATATCAGTCGATTTTCTCATTCTGATCAATTTAAATATTAGTCATTTCAAAGCATTGGTCGGTGAGCAGCACAAGTGATCAGTTGGAATAAGACCATTACAATCGAGTGACGTAGGTGTGCTAGTAATGTCTCGAGTCTAGCAAGAATAGAAACAAAGATTTTATCACTGCAAAGCAAAAACTGGTCCAACTTGGACTTGACAGACTCATGTCCAACAGTGGACATTCTAGACCCTACGAGGACTGATTGACTGCATCAACTTCGGATGGGAGGAAGAGCATTGTTGCCATCGGTGCGGTGAGGACCCTTCTCAATCTAATCAAACAACCGGGCCACCCGCTTGCGAGGAAAAACTGCTTCGAGGGTAGCTGGCAACTTTTCGATAGACACACCCTTTGCACTCTGCTGCTGACCCATGGGATATGAACTTCCAGATTGGTGGGTCATAATCTTCTCTGCGCCGAGCGTTTTGGATTTCGAATCAGATGGACTACTGCTCGGGCACTTGAACTGCTTCCGCCTCGGGGATATGGATCAATGAGCGCCGGGAACGAGAGCGCACACCCAACTTGCCTTATCTGGAGAGGTGAAGGGGTGAGAGCGTGAATGAGACGGAGGATAGAGAATCTTGAGGAGGTACGGGAGAGGGAAGAATACGGAAGGAGACGGACTCGTGCAACACTTATTGATGTTCAAGTAGAAATCGGTGGCTTTTAAGTCCTAGGAACAGTTGGGAAAGGCTAGTCCTTTATTTCACACAATCTAGACCTCGGGGGAACCTATGGACATATCATCCACAAATACACCAAATGTATTGGTTCAAAAATAATAATAGGCAATAGTACCTAAATAAAACCAAAGCATTTATGGGACGGACGAGCAGCCCCAATTTCTGGAGAAATTTGGGCAGCATAACGGGTATTCCTGAAGAATTTCAAGGAAAAAACCGGCATGACCTCTCGTCGGTGCACGTTGACAAAGCGACATGATCTCTCGTTAGAACATGCCATGGGAACGACATGTCCTTTCGTGAAACCATATTGCGTTTGGCAACATGCCCACACGTGCTAGGTTTTGGGATAGGGACGAAAGTCTATTAGAAATTTTGAAACAATTCATTTTAGTGTATTTGAAAAACGTCGTGTCAAAAACCAACCGTTTTGGTTAAGGTTAAATGTGTGGCGCCACCTAAACGCGCTAGGGGGATAGGTTTGACATTAGGCGCTCAAACGTAGGCGAATATTATCACCGTCCGCGATGCCGTCAATCGCACCCGAGGGTTCTAGATCTACGTGGTGTAGTGTGCGGGATGGCTATATTCCTTTATTTGCGAAAATGATTTTTTTTTATTATTTTTTTTTTGAAAAGGGTGATAAAAGAAAATAACACACACACACTCCCACAGAGTACAATAAGCAAGGATCAATAATATGATCATGGGGGACTGCCCCACAATCACAACCTGTACCAAAATTCAAAGTCCTGCAGAATGGCACCTTCTGTCGCGCTACACAGGACAGCCATGACATATTATGTCGCGTGACAGAAGAGGTCACTTCCAGAATCTGAACCAAATAATCATAACCAGCCCCAGCCTCCAAGCATCAAAACAATATCTCAAGCCCCAGCATCAGTAACACAAACAACAAATATGGGACACAAGAAGGGAACTGAATAAAACAAAGCACATAAGATGCATTTAAGCACATGAAATGTCACACAATCAAAGCACACACAAATGAATGGAATGAATGTTGAACAATCACGAAAGTTTGACCCACTTTTGAAAACCAAGTTTCAAGTCCCCAGCAGAGTCGCCACTGAATGTGCGCTCGCCGAAAATAAAAAAAATAAAGGAGTCGCCACGCCGTTTTAGAGGAAACATTGAAAACCTTTTAGACAGAGAAAGAGGGTTCGGGGGTCAAGTTACGTGTTGGGAAGAACCGAGAGTTCACCCAACACGCCTCGTCCGTAGACGAGTCTTTCAATTGTTCAACATTCAATTCATTCATATGTATGTGCGAAGTGTGTATGACAAGAATATGTATGAAATGCATAATAGTGCTTTATTTTATTTCTCAACAAGGGGAAAATACAACTTGTAAGCCATTGACTCTGGGAGGCCACGTCCCACCATACATCGAGGACAAATAGAACAGAATTTACAACTGAAAGGATGATCCTCTGCAGATGGTCACCATGTGTCGCGTGACACAGGACATGCTAGGCACGATGTGTCGCGTGACACATGTTTACCGTTTGCAGGGACCTTACATTTTGAAGCACAGATCCAACAGCAAGCAAACCAAATCCCAACACAATACCAATCCAACACAGAAACAATGAATTTATAATGGATTGACCAAGGGGATGTGGATATAGGGAGATCCACACTCCCTTGGCCAATAAACAACAAATCCCACACAATCACATTATTGATATCAACAATACCAAACTAAACAATTAAACAGAGAGATCAGCAGTTGGGACTTGATAATTGGGGGACGGATGGAGTCTAATTATCAAGTCCGGGGAACAAATTGCAATAAAACAAATAATCAGTAAATGCGAGAGAGATAGAAATGGATCGTTACCCTCGTAGTCCACGTTCCTTAAACCAAGTTAGGTTTAAGGATCTTCAAATCGTCTTCACGGAACAGGTTCGAGCTCAGATTGAAACGGCAATGAGATCTCCGGTGTCTGTGCGTGGACTTGGCGCTGGAACAGGGGAAACACAATCCGGCCGGTGAGTTGGTTTAGCGTTGACAGAGAACGGCGACGAAATTGGAATTGGAATTAGATCGGCGTCGTTGAGATGACGGTGAATGGCTTGGAATCTGAGTTTAAGAGAGAGAGAGCGGCGGTCGTGGTTGTAACCGGAGAAGACGGTGGGGAGGTCGCCGGTGAGGGATTGATTTGAGGGAGAAATTGGATCGGTGGGATGGGAGAGCTTAGGTCGTCGTTTGATTTTGGGATCGGAGAAGAAGGGAGCGGTGATGGAAGTTCAGGTTAATGGTGGTTGTGAGGAAGGTGTTAATTGCAGGTTTGGCCGGTGAGGGAGAGCTTAGGTTGGAGAAGCTTGGGCCGGCAATGGAGGGAGCGGTTGGCGTTTAGAGAGAGAGAGGAGAGAGAGGGAGTTGTTACGTATTGAGAGAGAAGGAGAGAATGAGTGTGTGAACTGTGTGTGTTGTTGTGAGAGAAATGAGAGGCCCCCCTAACAAATGAAATGGAATTTGGTATTTAAAGCGTAAATTGGGAATGGGATTAATATGTCGCACGACCCAACGCTTCCATTTTCCATGCCTCAAGCTGTCGCACGACGGGCCACGCCCATGACCGATTCTGGCGCCAAAACCAGATTCTGGAACATTCCGGGTTAATTCCCAAGAGGTCCAAACTGATTTATTCCTTTTAGGTCCTTTTGTCCGGGAAAAGTACTAAAAATACTTCCTTCGCAGGAAACTTATAAAAAGTTCCCGAAAGTCTCGGAACGGACCGGGAATTTACCAAAACGCCCCTAAATGCAATTTTATCACTTAAAATGCATATGGAAAGGTCGCGAATTTGGATTGGCGTACTTACACTATCAGAACACCAGTATGGGAGATGTTATGGAACAAGGTCAAGAACGATAGTGATACAGGAGCCAGAGCGACCGCGCTCGTGGGGATGGCGGCCGCGCTGAAGGACATGGGGACGAGGTTTGAAGACTCTGGACAGGAGAGCGACCGCGCTCGTGGGGAGAGCGACCGCGCTCAAGGCAATAAAAACCAGGCATCAGTTTCGGGAGAAGTGCGCGATCGCGCTAGGGGAGAGAGCGACCGCGCTGAAGACGATGAAGGCCAGACATAAGTCTCGGGAGAGTTGCGCGACCGCGCTGGGCCAAAGTGCGGCCGCGCTCGTGACGGGAATGTGAAGACTGATTGCGTTTTATTTACGGAAAACTCTTTAGTTTTGTTATTTTATTATTTTTGGGAACTCTTTTATTTGCTGCCTAGGTAGGTGTATAAGTACTTAGTCTTCTTATTTTGGTAAAGAACTTATTATTCTTGATTTTCAATTCAAAGAGATTTCTCTTTAATTTCCTGGTGGATTCCAGATCTGTGTTCAAGGATTCATTGCTTATGAATTCTTGTGTTTAGTGCGCTAAACACGAAACCTATTGCCGTCTTTGCGTCGGTTGGTATTAGAGCGAGCCATATCCTGTCTTTTACATCATGCGAGGAATCATGGGAGATCGAGCTACGAGGCCGATATCGAGGGATTACTAACGCCATCGGCTGCGTTGACGACACGGATCGCCGCGTTGGTTCTTTGCTCAACGAGGTCGAGAATGATAATCGAGACCGTAGGGGTGAAAGAGACAGGGAGGAACACGTTCACCGTCCGCAGAGGGTAGAGAACTGGGAAGAAGATGGATCCAGTTCGGAGGAAGAAATCGTTGAGGATGACGGAGACCAAGGTAACAATCAAAATCGCCATGATTATAGAATCAAGGCTGAAATCCCTCATTTTTATGGAACCATGGGCATAGAGGATTTTCTAGACTGGCAGACTAATGTCGATCGCTTCTTTGAGGTTATGGAGGTACCTGCTAATAAACAGGTGAAGATGGTAGCGATTCGCTTGAAGAGTACTGCTGCAGTATGGTGGGATAAACTGGTAGTGCAGAGGCGACGGCTAGGGAAGGAACCAGTTAGGACTTGGAGACGGATGAAGCGGTTGATCTCGGGGAGGTTTTTGCCGCGAATTATGGCGAATTTTGTATAAGTTGTATCTCAATTGTGTACAAGGCAAAAGGACGGTTGATGAGTACACTACTGAGTTTCAGCGGTACATGGCAAGGGTGGAGATTGACGAGTCTGAGGAACAAAAGGTTGCACACTATATCAATGGCTTGAAGGCCTCAATACAGGACAAGATGGGTTTGCATCAAGTACGGAACTTGACGGATGCTTCTACTCTGGCCTTGAAAGCGGAGCTTATGGAAAAGTCGAGTACAAGGGTCTTTAATGCTCCTTTTCGTAAATGGAGTCCACAAGGCGGTGCTGATGAAAGGAGTATCAAGGAGAAGGGGGCGACTAGTAGCTCAGCAGGGAACAGTTCAGCGGGAAACAGTGCGACAGAGAATCGTGTGGCAGCGAGCAACTCGACAGTAAACAAGGCGCCAGTACAGAAAACAGCAAATCCGTATGCCAAACCGAGGGGAGATAAGTGTTTTCGCTGTCAGGGATATGGTCATAGGTCCAACGTTTGCCCCAGTAGGCCGACTGCTGCATTCTTAGAGGAGGAAGATGAAGTAGAGGAGGAGAATGATGAGTATGAAGGGGCCGAGTTTGCGGAGGAGGAATCCGAAGAGCATGTGGGTTGTGTTCTTCAACAGATGTTGTTATCTTCCAAGGATGAGGGACAGAGGAAGAATCTTTTTCGTGCATATTGCTCCGTTGCTAACAAGGTATGCAATTTAATTGTTGACAATGGTTGCACTGAAAATTTAGTTTCGCAGAAATTAGTTGATTTCCTTGGGTTGAAAAATGAACCGCATGAGAAACCCTATGGCTTGGGGTGGGTGAATACGGGTTCCGAACTTAGGGTGTCACGTACTTGTAGGGTTCCCCTTTCTATCGGAAAACACTATAAGGAGGAAGTCGTTTGTGATGTGCTGAATATGAATGTATGTCATGTATTACTGGGTCGTCCATGGCAACATGATCATGATATCACTTATAGGGGCAGGGATAATGTGGTGATGTTCAACTGGAACAAACACAAGATTGCTATAGCTCCTGTTTCACGGTTTGAGAAGCAGGTTGGGAAGGATAAGCCGGTGTTGATGCTTATTCAGAATGAGAAGGATCTTACTGCAGCTATTGAGGAGTCAGAGTATTTTTGCCCTATAATCATTAAGGGGTTGTTGGGTTCTGTCAGTGTGGAGATTGGGTTGCCAAGAGAGATTGAAGAACTACTTGCAGATTTTCAAGAGTTACTATCCGATGACTTGCCAAATGATCTGCCACCTATGAGGGACATTCAGCATCAGATTGATTTGATTCCGGGAGCTAGCTTGCCAAACCTCCCGCATTATCGCATGAGTCCTAAGGAGAATGAGATACTTCGAGAGCAGATTGAAGATTTGCTGCGGAAGGGGTTTATTAGGGAGAGCATGAGTCCGTGTGCAGTACCGGTTCTGCTTGTGCCGAAGAAGGGTAATCAGTAGCGTATGTGTGTGGACAGCCGTGCCATCAACAAAATTACCATCAAGTATCGATTTACTATTCCCCATTTGGAAGACATGCTTGATGAGTTATCCGGTTCGAGGGTGTTCACAAAACTGGATTTACGCAGCGGGTACCACCAGATTCGGATTAGGCCCGGAGATGAGTGTAAAACAGCCTTCAAGAGCAAGGATGGCCTTTATGAGTGGCTTGTCATGCCGTTCGGACTCTCGAATGCCCCTAGCACTTTCATGAGATTGATGAATCAGGTATTTCGACCTTTTATTGGTTCTTTTGTTGTCGTTTATTTTGATGATATCCTGATTTATAGTAAAGATAGAATTGCCCATCTCGATCATCTTAGACAAGTGTTGCAAGTCCTAAAAGATAATCAGCTCTACATCAATCTTAAGAAGTGTATTTTTTGCACCAACAAGTTACTTTTTCTGGGTTTTGTGGTTGGTGAGGATGGAATTCAGGTGGATGAGGAGAAGGTGAGGGCCATAAGGGATTGGCCAGCCCCGACATCTGTCACTGAGGTGCGTAGCTTTCATGGCCTAGCTACTTTCTATAGGAGGTTTGTGCGGGATTTCGCACCATCACCGCTCCTATTACCGAGTGTTTGAAGAAGGGTAAGTTTCATTGGGGTTTTGAGCAAGAACGAGTTTTGCTCTCATCAAGGAAAACTTTGTACCGCACCCGGTTCTTGCCCTACCCGACTTTGATAAAATATTCAGGTGGAGTGTGATGCGAGTGGTGTAGGGATTGGAGCTGTTCTCTCACAAGAAAACGACCAGGTGGCCTTCTTTAGTGAGAAGTTGAGTGAGACGCGTCAAAAGTGGAGTACTTATGATCGGGAATTCTATCTCGTTTTTCGGCTCTGCGACAATGGGAGCATTATCTTGTTCGGGAATTTATTTTTTTCTCTGATCACCTTGCCCTAAAGTTCTTGCACAGCCAGAAGGTGATAAACAAGATGCATGCTCGATGGGTCAGTTATCTGCAGAAGTTCCCTTTTATTATTCAGCATAAGTCCGGGGTTCAGAACAAAGTGGCAAACGCTCTGAGTAGGAGGGTTTCCTTATTACTTACACTGTCTCAAGAAGTCGTCGGGTTTGAGTTGTTGAAGGAGCTGTATGGATAGGATACCGATTTCAAGGAAGTATGGTTTAAGTGTGTGGGCAAGCATCCGAGTGCAGATTTTCATGTCCGTGAAGGTTTTCTGTTCAAAGGGGATCGATTGTGCATTCCTGTGTCGTCATTGCGTGAGAAGTTGATCCGGGATTTGCATGGGGGAGGCCTTAGTGGGCACTTGGGGCGAGACAAGACCATCGCTAGCTTGGAGGAGCGTTATTTTTTGCCTCAACTGCAGAAGGATGCGGGTGCTATCGTCAGGCGTTGTTATGTTTGTCAGGTATCTAAAGGTCAATCTCAAAATACTGGTCTTTATTTGCCTTTGCCTATTCCTGATGACATATGGCTCGATTTATTTATGGATTTTGTGTTGGGTTTACCTCGTACTCAACGAGGTGTGGATTCTGTTTTCGTAGTAGTGGATCGATTTTCCAAAATGGCTCATTTTATTGCTTGCAAGAAGACCTCGGATGCCTCTAATATTGCAAAAATGTTCTTTAGAGAGGTTGTACGTCTTCATGGTGTTCCGAAGTCCATTACTTCGGATAGAGACACTAAGTTCTTGAGTCACTTCTGGGTTACATTATGGCGTATGTTTGGTACTGCATTGAATCGGAGTTCTACAGCTCACCCGCAAACAGACGGACAGACAGAAGTTACTAACAGAACATTGGGAAATATGATCAGAAGTGTTTGTGGGGACAAGACGAAGCAGTGGGATTTGGCATTGCCGCAGGTGGAATTTGCTTACAACAGTGCGGTCCACTCGGCTACGGGGAAATCACCATTTTCTGTGGTTTACTCTTCGACTCCAAGGCATGTGGTGGACTTGTACCGTTACCAAGGGGTCGTGGTGTGAGCCAAGCAGCTGAAAATATGGCCAATGAAGTATGTGCTGTCAAAGAGGAGGTTCGGGCCAAGTTGGAGGCAACGGGATTGAAGAATAAAGCTGCTGCGGACAAGAAGAAACGGGTCAAAGTTTTCAAGGTTGGGGATGATGTTATGGTTTTTCTTCGACGAGAGCGTTTTCCTGTTGGTACGTATAAGAAATTGCAACCTCGCAAGTATGGGCCTTTCAAGGTGACTAGGAAGATCAATGACAATGCATATGTGGTGGCTCTTCCTGATAACTTGAACATCTCGAATACCTTCAACGTAGCTGACATGTATGAGTATCACGCGGATGGAGTTCTTTATCCTGATGAGAACTCAGAGTCGAGTTCTTTGGAGGTGGAGGAGACTGATACAGGAGCCAGAGCGACCGCGCTCGTGGGGATGGCGGCCGCGCTGAAGGACATGGGGACGAGGTTTGAAGACTCTGGACAGGAGAGCGACCGCGCTCGTGGGGAGAGCGACCGCGCTCAAGGCAATAAAAACCAGGCATCAGTTTTGGGAGAAGTGCGCGACCGCGCTAGGGGAGAGAGCGACCGCGCTGAAGACGATGAAGGCCAGGCATAAGTCTCGGGAGAGTTGCGCGACCGCGCTGGGCCAAAGGGCGGCCGCGCTCGTGACGGGAATGTGAAGACTGATTGCGTTTTATTTACGGAAAACTCTTTAGTTTTGGTATTTTATTATTTTTGGGAACTTTTTTATTTGCTGCCTAGGTAGGAGTATAAGTACTTGGTCTTCTTATTTTGGTAAAGAACTTATTATTCTTGATTTTCAATTCAAAGAGATTTCTCTTTAATTTCCTGATGGATTCCAGATCTGTGTTCAAGGATTCATTGCTTGTGAATTCTTGTGTTTAGTGCGCTAAACACGAAACCTATTGCTTCCGTGCTGCGTCAGATAGCATGATAAATTTGTATAAATATAGTGTAGCAGCATTACAAAGCTAGAACTAATACATCACCATGACACGTTATTGGCACTTTCAGATAATTTTGCTCTGTTAACTATTTGATCATATATAAGGACCACTAATAGAAATTCATACCATCTTGATGGACCATTGGCACCAAGAGAATCAAATCTACAATTGGATCATCATGCACAAATATGGCCGATTTCTGACTGTTGGTGCCATTTCCTTATCAAAAAGTCAACTGTATCATCTTTTCTAGCTGCCTTCGAGGTGATCACGAAATTCTCGCACACTTAAATTGCGACCAAGAAAGAAATTTGGTTCCACATGTATAACCATAAGTTGAAGATTAGAATGATAAGATGTAGTCTACTAACCTCCTGAGGGATTTGTGAGAAGAGCCACCTTCTCTTAAACAGAGATTTACTTTCTCCTTTAAAGCCATGATTCTTTCTCTAGCTTCTTCTCCTTCTTTGTCAACCATTAGTGTTTTGATCAGTGTTCTAAAAGACCCCGCCTAAGGACGCCTAGGCCCCGCCTAGGCGCTAGGCCCCTCTCCAACGCCTAGTTCTAAAACCCGCCTAGGCCCCGACTAATCCCGACTAGTTCGCCAGTGCTAGGGCTCGGCCGCCGCTGAAGATCCGCCTAGCGCTTTTTAGAACCTTGGTTTTGATAACCCTTTCAATGTCCTTTCTCTCCAGCTCATTTTCCAGAATCAAACCAATTTTCCACACATGACTAACATATCTAGCATCAATTATTTGATCACCAAAACAAGGCGAACATATCATTGGAACTCCTTCACAAATGCTTTCCAATGTCGAGTTCCAACCACAGTGAGTCCAAAAGGCACCAGTTGAGGGATGAGCCAGCACTTCTTGCTGTGGAGCCCACTTGACAATATTTCCCCTTCCATGGACAGTTTCTAAGAACCCATCGGGCAAAAGTTCAAGCCATTCTGAACCACGGACTGATCCAGGTCGAACCACCCATAAAAATGGCTGCATGCTGTTTGCTAATCCCCAAGCCATTTCCTTGAATTCAGGTTCGTTCAGTTTCACAACACTTCCAAAGCTGGTATATATGACGGACCTAGGTGCGTGTGAGTCTAACCAAGAAATGGAACTTGAATCTTGTTCTAGTAAGCTACTTGATGAGGCTGGAAAGTATTTGTGAAATGGGCCTAATGTGAAACTTGGGACTGGAAATTCATGAAGAATTGCAGCCAGCTCTGATTCTTCAAGTTCTTGGAAGGAGTTCCAAATGATTCCAGAAGAAGCCTTGGCTTGTTTGATCATCTTAATTCTTAACTCCCAGAAACCGTCTGGGTTAAGGGCAAAAATCTTTGGAATGTCTTTTCCTATAAGCTGAGGGAAATCTGGAACCTGTGCTTCTGACTGGGAATCTAAAGCAAAACTTTCAAACAATTAAGTAAGCTTAGTCACTATTTCCAACTAAACTCCTCAAGATTGTAGGAAAGAAATAAAAGTTAAATTATCAAAATTAAGAAGCCACTCGATCAAATAATGTAATGTAATGTAATGATAACTTAAGAGGGCGAACTCGCGCAACGGTTAAGCAGCTTGCAGTTTAACTGGAGTCACGGGTTCGAACCTTGGCGAACAGCCTCTTGGCGCACCAGGGTTTGCCCTTTTTTAATGTAATGATAACTTAATACCTAACCAGCTGCCAACTGTCATTAACATATATGGATAGATAACAATTATACTTGCTCCCTCTTCCCTAAACAAGAGACTATTTTTCCCCCTAAATGAGTGTCTATATTTTATTTTATTTTATTCTTGTGAAGTTACTGAATCTTCCCTTGTCAAACATCATGTTCTATATTGTGCATTTGTATGGCAGGAGTATTGATGGTATTTTTGTACATATGCAAATAAAAGTTGTTTATAATGTCCATTTCCTTACTTTGCTTCAAATGGGTACCATACTTCTGGAATGGAGGGAGTAAAACATTGGACCAGGAAACCTTAAGGTTAGATTTTTTTACCTAACCATTTGCCATCTGTATTGTAAAATACTAGGTGATATATTGTGAGAACCCCGACCCGGAACCTACACGTGTCCCGAGCTGGAGCGTCCTCAAACTAACCCATATTTCCTTAACTTTTAAAACCTTTAATTATCATTCAAAAATAAATACAATTGTTGTAATCATTTCAAAATAAATCTACACCTTTTCACCATGGAGAAATAGTTGACTAACTTAGAAAGTAAGAAACTGGTTTAATTACAAAAAGGCCTCGGTTATAACATAAAATAAAGATTTATAAATACAATTCTATAAATGAATTATACCAAAGTACACTTTCTATACCAACCTAATCATACCCCGACAATTCCCACAATATAACTTCCAAACTCCTCACCGCCCTTACTTGGCTGGTCCACCTGTCTCAGAATCTAAAAACAGTAAAGGGAGAGGGGTGAGAATAAATCTCAGCAAGCTATTATGAATGCAAAGAAGATGCCAAACAAGATGCAATACATCAAAAGACATATCCACATAATCGAGAGGTTTCGCCGCCAACCGTCCCATACCGGTTGGAAACAACGACACACTCATCATGAATATATCACAACACATAAGTACGATAAAGTAACACTTAGAAGGATACTCGAGCCAAGGTTTTAACTCCAAAAGGATATACACATCCGAGCAAAGAAGAACATTTGATGAAGCGGTTTCGAACCATGAACAATAACAAGCACCATAGGGATTCGACACACGTCATATCCCCGGTGAAACTAGACCATCTACCTCAAAAAGAGATGCTAGCCCACTAATCCCACACAAGGGGGACAACTGGGTTACCAATGTATGAATTATAATGAACTTGGCTTGGTGCCATTATAATTCCATAACATTGCCCAACAAACAAATACCAGCTGGATTTTCATAACTAAGCACAGTAATAGCATACTTGCTTAACCAAACATTGTATGATCCAAAGTAGGGATACATACCACAATAGTATATCATGAAGATAGCAATACTATAACAAGTATTCAACATCTTAGCACAACGGCTATAAATCTCTGAACCACATGTACAGTTTAGGAATTTCAAAGTAGAGAATCCTACAACAATATAATATCATAAAGATAGAAATACTATAATAAGTATTCAACATCTTAGCACAACGACTATAAATCTCTGAACCACATGTACAGTTTAGGAATTCCAAAGTAGAGCATCCCAGCATTTATATCGAAATATATCACTGAGTCCAAACAAGACTGTCGAACAATTCCCGAGTCGTAATTAAAGTGCTTCCTTAGTTCCATTTAAACCCAAATTAAGGTTCCCTTAAATGATACAATTGCTCTAAGTATAACTTAGGTTCAAAGGATAAATTTCATATTCCGGGAAGGTTAGGTTTCAAACTTTATATTGGTTAAGGATCATGCTAGAAGGTTACTAGTGAAATTTCAGCGAAACAGGGAACTGGACCATTTTCTGCCAACATGGGCGACCGCCCAAACCACTTGGGCGACCGCCTAAGTGGACTTCAAAGGCAATGATTGTTTCTGTGGCGATGGGCGGCCGCTCAAGCCCCTATGGGCGACCGCCCAAGCCTTCCTCCAGCACAAAACTCAGATTTTGACCCTTTTATGCCTAGGTTTCCATTCCTTCTAACCAAGCTTAATTCAAGAACACCCAATGATGCTTTAACCTTACCAAGTCCCATTCCAAACATGTAAACTCAAAACCAAGTAGCCCTAGATTATTTATCTCTACCCATTTCACCCATTTCAAACCCTTTTTAAATGATCTTCCTTGAACCCTAACTTCAACAATTTCATTTTCCAATCATCCAACTTCCATTAAGGTTTTCAAGGCATAAAATCAACATCATAGAACAAGGGTAATATTTAAAAGCTCATGAACAAGTAGGAGAAGGGAATCATAACAACTCACCTTAGGGTTTTCAATGGGAGGTTGATCTTTCTAACTTGATGGATTCCCCAAGATGATCCAACTTCAATGATGCTCCTAGACTTGAATTTGGTGAAGAAATGGCTTGGCTTCAAGAATGGAGGTTGAGAGCTTCCATGGAATTTCTCTAAGGTTCTCTAGGAGGAAGAAGTATGAATGATGGAGGGAGAGGGGAGTAAGAATAAGGAGGTAAAGGGTGGACACTTGTCACCTAGGGAGAGAGCAAGACTTTTATGGCCCCTCCTACAAATATCTAAGGCTTTCATCTTTTAATTTAAACTTAACCTTTAACCTAATAATTCATCCTACTCACTCATTTAACCTCCTCAAATATTTATCTATGTAATAAATTTCCATTTTTATTATTTCCCCAAATTTCTTTATTTAACAACCCACAATTTCTCAAAGGATTCTAATTTCACTTCTCACCCAATTTATCTTAAATTACGAATTAAAGATATAATTGAACACATAAAACTATCATAATCATTAAAAGCATATAATAAAATATTTAAATTTAGTGCCTAGGGTTGGGGTCGTCACACTCACTCCCCCTTAAAAAAAATTCGTCCCGAATTTGACTGTCACTTGCCTAATTGTTCAACCCGCCTCGGTTACATGTATACCTCAGACTTCAATTCTCAAATAGCCTCTTCAATGTGTGATTCTTCCCCAAGATTCTAATTTCATTAATAATATGATATTACAACTTAGTGTTCCAAGGATACCTTACAAATATCACTAACCCGAATTTTTTTTTTCGACCTCAATAACAATATAAATAATGAAAGTATTACAACCTATGCCACCAAATACATTACAATATCGCATTTAAAACTTTAAATACTCTATAAGTTGCCCCAAGTCAGTCTATAAATCAAATCACCAACCTTTTCTAAAGCTTCAAATGGATTAACGAACTTTGGCGTCAAATTACCTTAGGCCTTGCCTCTCCAAACTCACCCCAACAAATTAGAGATCGATATTTTCTTCTCAAACTATGCCTCATACAGTTCTATCTTAATGTTAGCATGATAACTACTATTATACGCACTCAACCACTGGTAACCATACGTACTATTGGCTACTAACATCCATTGTTCATGCCCGTAGCATATCATCAACAACAAGTAATGATTCCTCAACTTTTACAAGGTTAAACTTAATAGCATTCCTTCCTTCCCAAAAGGACCTTTCCGAACGTTGTCTATCCAATCCATTTAACACTATGGGTTTTATACAATCGAACCATCCCCTAACATATGTGAGGGCTTTATTAATAACATCTCATCAAGCTATATATACAACGAGTAGAAAATATAATTCAACTTTCTATAACAAAATAACATACCCTTCTTTACTCCCAATGTAACTAAATCACAAAATCTATCGTGATAATGCTCTCAAGTTTAATCTAGAACTCTAAATATTTTAATAGGCCTTCTAACGTCAATATTCTATTTTCACCCTTATGACCAAACCCCTTATGTCTTGACTTGCTTGAAACGAGTTATTTCAATTATCTCATCCTCATTTCTCATGATACAAACATTAAATAACTGCCTATGAAATAATAAATGAAAACATGCTAATAAGACCCTGATTCCCATAAACGGAATACTAGTCGACTATATATCACAATTCAATGCTCTAATTATGCTCAGGTCCAGTGACAGATCAATATTCAATCAAATGGTTGGCCGCCCACAACGGAGCCGATCCAACTCCAAAACAAAAACCGAGTCTACTGCGACCTCCACATTAATAACCCCACAATTTATCAATTCATTTCTCGGATCAAAAACTTTAATATACTTAATCAACATAGGGAAACTAGGTTGCCTTTTTACTTGCTTTTGTACGAACTATACCTTAAAAATAACATGACTTTCTAAAATTTACAACATCTTCCAAAATTCCAAGGATAGATAAAATGAGATCAAATGAGACTCGAATGGTTTATTTATTTAAAATTGTCCCATACCAGTTTTAATTAACTAAACCACTCACACTTTTAAGAAATTTTCAAAAGATTGATAAGCTAACAGAAATAACTCGAGTGATTTAATTATCTACAACCGTCCCATTCCAGTGGTAGATAATTAAATTACTCCCAGATTTTAAGGTACACAAAAACGGTTCACTGACTTTAATAAATCAAAATATCCCTGAAGGGTACAAATGCTCATACTGAAGTTCAATTTATAATCCAAAATTGTAAAGCACTTTTAAAACAATTCCAACAAAATATTCTTGTTTGACCTCTATTTATAGTATAGCCACCACTTATAATATTTATACTTAGTTAATTTCTCTATAAGAAAACACAATCTTGCCATACTATTACTATTTCCGATAAATAACACTAAAACAATCGTTAAGCTTATAAACTAGGTAAATCATCCTCAATTCAATAATTCCTCAAGTTGAATATTCAACACTTTTACTTAATTTGAGTCATCTATTCCTTACCTTTGATATTGTATTGTACTTAGTAACAACATATTGCAACATCTAGTTCCCAATTAAATACCATAATTTCTAAATAAGGAAATATAATTAGAACTCACATAGATCAATCATTCCCAAATTTCGATTAAACATTACGGTATAATCTAACTTACCTCCCTATAACCCTCAACAACTCAAAATCCGTATAGCGTCAATATCTTCCGAGCATCACACCAATCCCTTATATGAGTCACGCAACTAAGTCAACCTATACGGTGTAATCATCCTAAAGTATCCTGTCTTCCAATAAGATTTATCCTCATTTTATTTTCTCAACTAATGATAATCATCTCTCAAAACAAACCATATGCATGTTTTACCAATTCCTGAAGTTGATCCTTTAAGTCACCAATAACTGTATCTATTATACTTCTTTGCATTTTCCCTATTTACCTCTCCATCACTAATACACAATCCACAAATCAAAACGGTCATACTATATATATAAATGTTGTCTTAAGTATATCCTTTAAGCAAATTTTCACTGTAATTGTAATACTCCGAAAAATTTAACTAATAACCATTGAGTATCCTACTAGTTTCTAAAATCAGTCATACAAATCGTCAACAAGTGTTAACGAATACTTATTCTTCACAGTTACCTATTTAAGATCTCTATAACCTTATAAATAACCACCAAGTATCATCTTTTCTAATTATAGTAACAATTTACCCTTATGGAGATTCACTAAGCTCATTATCTTCTTTATCAAATACTTTCTCAAGATGAATCATCAAGTCCATCATCCCAATTAGTGTCCTCTATCTAGGAATCCGAATGCCAAAATAATACCTTATAGCAACTCAAAAATCTCAATATCCTGGTATGATACCTGATGAAAACCCATTTTGAAACTCACATAGAAAACACCACTTAATCAACTAATAGCACATAAGGCAAAGATATATTGGTTCTATAAGATCTCGTACTCGCGATATTTTATAAACCATAAAATCCCACTTAGACTATCACTTTCAATACTAGTCCTATATATCTAGTCTCCCCACGAGACACCAATGTATAAATACTCACGCAAGTACACAACCATAAATCACTCTTAATTAGGCCATACTTTCGACAATTACGCGTATGTGACATAATATCAATTAATAATTTACCCGACTCAATTACACACGGAAGTAAATCAAACGTAGATAAGGAGACTCGCTTCTTGCGACAGTCTTCCTCAAACACAACAACTACTCAAATCATTTGGTTAATATAACGATGATTCACGGATTGGTAACTCGACCAAATCCACCGGCAACACATGCCCACTTAATCACAACTACCATGATACACAAGAATGATTCGAGGTACTCTCCCATAGGAGTAGAACCTTCAGCACATAAGGCAACTTTTGGGCCAATTATGCAAATAAAGATGGAATGTAATGCCACATGAGAATGAATGAACAAGGATTTATAAAAGTATGAACCCTAACTCCTGAGACAGGTAAAATATCTCAAATGATGGTGGAGGAATCTATCTTTCCATAACTCACCTTTCCTTGATTCCTTGGTTGGTCAATATCATTTTCTGTCTTTGAACAATTTCCTGCATTAAACTCTCGACGTAAGTTATCGCACACTCACTCGCCTAGACTCTACCCGAGAACTCTAACCGAGCTCTGATACCAACTGTGAGAACCCCGACCCGGAACCTACACGTGTCCCGAGCTGGAGCGTCCTCAAACTAACCCATATTTCCTTAACTTTTAAAACCTTTAATTATCATTCAAAAATAAATACAATTGTTGTAATCATTTCAAAATAAATCTACACCTTTTCACCATGGAGAAATAGTTGACTAACTTAGAAAGTAAGAAACTGGTTTAATTACAAAAAGGCCTCGGTTATAACATAAAATAAAGATTTATAAATACAATTCTATAAATGAATTATACCAAAGTACACTTTCTATACCAACCTAATCATACCCCGACAATTCCCACAATATAACTTCCAAACTCCTCACCGCCCTTACTTCCGGGTCCACCCGCCTCTGTAATCTAAAACAAGAAAGGGAGAGGGGTGAGAATAAATCTCAAGCTATTATGAATGCAAAGAAGATGCCAAACAAGATGCAATACATCAAAATACATATCCACATAATCGAGAGGCTCCTGCCGCCAACCGTCCCATACCGGTTGGAAACAACGACCATCTCATCATGAATATATCACAACACATAAGTACGATAAAATAACACTTAGAAGGATGCGAGCCAAGGTTTTAACTCCAAAAGGATATACACATCCGAGCAAAGAAGCAACATTTGATGAAGCGGTTCCGGAACCATGAACAATAACAGTACCATAGGGATTCGACACACGGTCATATCCCCGGTGAAACTAGACCATCTACCTCAAAAAGAGATGCTAGCCCACTAATCCCACACAAGGGGGACAACTGGGTTACCAATGTATGAATTATAATGAACTTGGCTCGGTGCCATTATAATTCCATAACATTGCCCAACAAACAAATACCAGCTGGATTTTCATAACTAAGCACAGTAATAGCATACTTGCTTAACCAAACATTGTATGATCCAAAGTAGGGATACATACCACAATAGTATATCATGAAGATAGCAATACTATAACAAGTATTCAACATCTTAGCATAACGGCTATAAATCTCTGAACCACATGTACAGTTTAGGAATTCCAAAGTAGGGAATCCTACAACAATATAATATCATAAAGATAGAAATACTATAATAAGTATTCAACATCTTAGCACAACGGCTATAAATCTCTGAACCACATGTACAGTTTAGGAATTCCAAAGTAGAGCATCCCAGCATTTATATCGAAATATATCACTGAGTCCAAACAAGACTGTCGAACAATTCCCGAGTCGTAATTAAAGTGCTTCCTTAGTTCCATTTAAACCCAAATTAAGGTGCCCTTAAATGATACAATTGCTCTAAGTATAACTTAGGTTCAAAGGATAAATTTCATATTCCGGGAAGGTTAGGTTTCAAACTTTATATTGGTTAAGGATCATGCTAGAAGGTTACTAGTGAAATTTCAGCGAAACAGGGAACTGGACCATTTTCTGCCAACATGGGCGACCGCCCAAACCACTTGGGCGACCGCCCAAGTGGACTTCAAAGGAAATGATTGTTTCTGTGGCGATGGGCGGCCGCTCAAGCCCCTATGGGCGACCGCTCAAGCCTTCCTCCAGCACAAAACTCAGATTTTGACCCTTTTATGCCTAGGTTTCCATTCCTTCTAACCAAGCTTAATTCAAGAACACCCAAGGATGCTTTAACCTTACCAAGTCCCATTCCAAACATGTAAACTCAAAACCAAGTAGCCCTAGATTATTTATCTCTACCCATTTCACCCATTTCAAACCCTTTTTAAATGATCTTCCTTGAACCCTAACTTCAACAATTTCATTTTCCAATCATCCAACTTCCATTAAGGTTTCCAAGGCATAAAATCAACATCATAGAACAAGGGTAATATTTAAAAGCTCATGAACAAGTAGGAGAAGGGAATCATAACAACTCACCTTAGGGTTTTCAATGGGAGGTTGATCTTTCTAACTTGATGGATTTCCCAAGATGATCCAACTTCAATGATGCTCCTAGACTTGAATTTGGTGAATAAATGGCTTGGCTTCAAGAATGAAGGTTGAGAGCTTCCATGGAATTTCTCTAAGGTTCTCTAGGAGGAAGAAGTATGAATGATGGAGGGAGAGGGGAGTAAGAATAAGGAGGTAAAGGGTGGACACTTGTCACCTAGGGAGAGAGCAAGACTTTTATGGCCCCTCCTACAAATATCTAAGGCTTTCATCTTTTAATTTAAACTTAACCTTTAACCCAATAATTCATCCTACTCACTCATTTAACCTCCTCAAATATTTATCTATGTAATAAATTTCCATTTTTATTATTTCCCCAAATTTCTTTATTTAACAACCCACAATTTCTCAAAGGATTCTAATTTCACTTCTCACCCAATTTATCTTAAATTTTGAATTAAAGATATAATTGAACACATAAAACTATCATAATCATTAAAAACATATAATAAAATATTTAAATTTAGTGCCTAGAGTTGGGGTCGTCACATATATATTGAAGAATATGATGATGTGAGCTGAAACTTATGTCAAATGAAAAGTAATACAGTTATTCACTACAAAGATATTTTAGAATGTTGTGATGCAGAGTGCTTAAATACATGTTGGTTATTATTAGTTGGTTGTCGCGGTCCCATATCTCCGGAGGCTATTTGAACTTTCAGTACTTCATTTGTCTTACAAAAGTGGTCCCTTATTTTATTTTGGCTTGTCCCAAAAAATAGTCTCATTTCTAAAAGAGCATTCAATAATGATTTCAAGAGGTACAAACAAGTAAAAGCTATATCGTGAGACTAATTTTTAGAACAGAGTTTATGGAAACAAAACGAGAGTGACCTTAAAAATTGCAGAAAGAAAACAAGCAAAGGGTAGCACATGTGTACAATGACATCAAGAAAACAGCAGCACATTATTGGACATAGAGCCCATCTGCGTACTTTTTCCCTCAAATGAATTCTAGTATAATCAAGTCATAAACAAATAAAAATACCACAATCGAAATTGTCATTTTTTTGTTACCATTGACTATCCTGACAGTGTCTAATTGGCAATGAGCCCATTCTTAGCGGATTCAAGTTAGTTTTTTTTCTCATTCAAATTGGCTAAACATAAACCATAAGAGGGAGTTCCTACACAAACTGAGGAACTTCACATGAAAATAATCAGAATGAAACTCAAGAAAAAAGTATTTCGGTACGTAGCAGAGACTAACTCACCTTGCTTAGGGAGGCAGATATATCCCTTCTCACGCAGAAGAGGATAGGCAGAATAAACAAGAACACAAGCCAGGCTGCTGGTCCTTAACACAATCCTCGGGAGCTTTAGCTTGTCAGCAACAGACTGAGAAAAGTGCCAGAGAACATCCGTGATCAAACAAACAATAGGCTCCGCTCAGTCGAGGCATTATCTGATGTCAACCTACTCAAACAATCAAGAAACGTTTCAGCAAAATATTGAAACCATTTGAATGAAGTATGCTAGCTAGCTAAAGCATAGGATTTATATGGCCTTGTAACGGCAGAGGAAAAAGTACCAATCGCCGGCCTAACCTAGGTTTGTTGAAGTCCCATGTATCCCACATCAACTTGGAGAATATAAATGATCCAATATATAAGGTTGGTTAACCTCACCCCTTAACAAGGCCTTTTAAGGGGATGAGGACCCAATTCTAACATGGTATCAAAGCTAATATCCATAGAAGGACTTCTCCGCCAAAACCCTAGCGGCAAAACCTTAAGCCGCCCCAAACCAAATCTTTCTGCTCTAGCCTTTTTTCTTTTGTAATTAAACCCCCCTCGGCTCAAATTTTTCCCCTTCGAATTTTTTTTTTTTTTTCTTTCTTAAAATTTTTTATCTTTAATGTCTCCTCCATGATTACCCAATTCGCTTCCGCAACGAATTCCTAAAACCTAGGGTTCCGATTGTTGCTTTATCCCTTTGATTATACCAACTTCACTATCCCTTGAAAAAATAAAAATAAAAAAATAAAAAAAATTGAGTGTCGTTCACTATAAAAACATTGATTGAGTGTCGTTCACTATAAAAACGATAATCGAGTGTCGTCCACTATAAAAACGATAATCGAGTGTCGTTCACTATAAAAACGATGATTGAGTGTCGTTCACTATAAAAACGATGATTGAGTGTCGTTCACTATAAAAACGATAATCGAGTGTCGTCCACTATAAAAACGATAATCGAGTGTCGTCCACTATAAAAACGATGATTGAGTGTCGTCCACTATAAAAACGATAATCGAGTGTCGTCCACTATAAAAACGATAATCGAGTGTCGTCCACTATAAAAACGATGATTGAGTGTCGTTCACTATAAAAACGATGATCGAGTGTCGTTCACTCTAAAAAGGGAGATTGAAGAAAAAGAAGATATGTGCAAGCACAAATTGTGCACAGAATTGAAGAAAGAAGACCTGATGTAGATGACTCTTCAGATATTAGAACAAATTTTTGTTGTTGTTGAAAAAAAAAAAAAAAGACGAACCCGAGGTTGCTTGAGCCGCATGACACGAAAAAGGAAGAACTTGACGCAGATGTCGCATGTCGAAGTGAAAGAATTTTTTTTTAAAACGTTTTAATTTTTATTTGGCAAGTTGGGTATCTACGTTGTAGATCCTCCAACTTGAGGGGGGGAGTTGGATAATATGGTGGAGCGACATGGATCGGACCGAGTGAAACGGATCTAGACCGATGGAGCGGACCGAGTTTGCAAGAAAATACTTGTTTCCTAATGTTAGCTTCGTATTTTAGGAAGACTCCTTAATTAAGTAGGAAAGTAGAATACATAGCTAAAATAGAATCATAGTCAAAGAAGAATTATTATGTATATATAGGATTGTATCTCCTATTAGAATTAGGACTCTAAAAGTAGTATAAATAGGTGTTTAGGACAATTGTAAAAGATGAGAGTGAAATAATATAGAAATTATAATCCTACTCCTCTCCACATTTTAACATGGTATCAGAGCTGGCCCAAGTTGATGTTGGGCTTAAGTTAACCCGTGTTGGGTGCCCGTGTTGGGTTTGAAGTCCACGTGTAGTGCCAAGTTACCGGCCTACACGTGAGGGGGCGTGTTGAAGTCCCATGTATCCCACATCAACTTGGAGAATATAAATGATCCAATATATAAGGTTGGTTAACCTCACCCCTTAACAAGGCCTTTTAAGGGGATGAGGACCCAATTCTAACAGTTTCACTAGTGTCCTCTCTCCTTGAATCTCCATAACCATCCAAGCTTTCTCTTTACAACTGATTAGGAATTCTTAATATATTCTGCATATTACAAATCCTACTTCTATAAACATAATTAAAAAAAAAAAAAGGAGGAGAAATGGTATCCAAAACTACATATTGGCTTCAAGTGTACAACACTCTATGCATCAATGTGTTATACGTTACAACACTTCAAGGCCATTCTGTACAAATAATGTACAGAATTTTCTGTTTGTATCTGTAACACTACTCTTAAAACAAATACTCCCTCCGTCCCAGAACCAACCAAGGGTCATCGGGGGGATTTAACGCTTCTTATGAAATTTTTTAAAAAATGAATAAAAGTTAAATGTGAGATAGGGAATAGTAGTTAATGATTGATTTTTTTGTAAATATGTTAACTTTATAAGGGTATAATAAATGATTTTTTTTGTAATATGGGGTAGGGAATAGTAGTTAATGATTGAATTTTTAATAGGAGAAAGAATGAGTGGGAGGAATAGTAAGTTAATGATTGATTTTTTTGTAAATATGTTAATTTTATAAGGGTACTAGTACATATGCCCGTGTCCAAGGACACGGGTGTTTTTTTTTTAAAAAAAAAAAATAGTGACCGAGGAAGAAGAAGACACAGATCCATTCAAATATTTGAAGTTGCAGATCTGAACTCGCCTCCTCCGTCACCTTCATCTCCTTCTTCCGTTTTCTATCTTCATTATTTCACACCCATTCCTTACCTTTTTTAGATCCCTACCTAAACCCAGATCATTTTCGAAGATCCTTGAACCAAAGGGAGAAGATGATTCCTGATCTGCAAAAGCTAATTTTGATCATTTTCTTTCATCACCGTTTCGATTCTTCAATGTCGTCGTCGTCGCAAAGTCTTCTTCCTCCATTTTGAAATTCAAACTGAATGAAGAGAGAGAGAGAGAAAGCGTGGGTATGTGTGTTGTTTTTTTAAAAAAAAAAAATTAAAAGGGAGGGCAAAATGGGAAAGTGAAAAAATAGTGGGGGCAAAACGGTAAAGTTGGCAGATGGAACTGTTCATGAAACAGTGCCAATCCTGCTGCCATTTATACTATAGATAATGAATGGTTTTTTTGTAAATATATTAAATTATAAGGATATAAATATATTCAAAAACTTGTCATTTATGAAAAGAAACTCTTGATCTGAAACGGATCAAAAGAAAAAGTAAGACCTTGATGACCGAGACGGAGAGAGTTGCAAATAACTCTGACTGCTGACAGAAAGACACACTTAAAACTAAATCAGGCTTTATTGATGTAATCTTGTGCTGTTGTGTCATTCAGAAAATGTACTAGTAATATAATAATTCAGATAAGGACAATAGAAATGAGGGTATTTACAGAAGAAGTCAAGAGTGACAGCCAAATAATTCAGCTTAAAAATAAAGTTGCGCATTATTACAATATAAAACCATACAATAACGCGGAAAGTTTTGGCAGTTTTTGCAATCAGTTTACAATAACACTGCAAGTTTTGGCCTTTTTTGGCAGTCGCTCTACACTAGGATGATCAGATGAGATGGGCCCAAATATCACAAAAAAACGTGTTGTTGGTCCTTCCCATTGATCTACCAAAACTCAACTCTATTTTTTTTTTTTTTAATCCAGATTCCCAACTTCGTTGGACTAAATTTTGGACCACCAGCCTTCAGCCCCTCAGTGACTGGCGGAGGTAAATCATGGGATGTGCCCGAATGACACAGGGTTTGAGAACATGTCAACTAATATCACATACAAGGTTCAACTCCAGAAAAAAGCAAATTGCTTCCACCAGAAATCGAACTCACGCTGCATGCCTTCAAAATCTTAAAAAAAATGAAAATTACACCTTTCGAAACGAGTTTTCCACAAACAAAAAAAAATAAAAAAATAAGGCTTGCCCGGTGTACAAGGCATCCCCTCACAGCGAGGGTCCGGGGTATTCTGGATATCAAGGAAGAATCACAAGACAGGCCTCAAATGCAGCAACCCACGGCTGCTCCTTCTGTGACTCAGGCGCCCGCCTCATCCTCAACAAGGCTCGGCCAATCCTTCTGCAAGCCAGGCGCTCGCTCCACGCCAGGCCAAGCGGCCGCCTCGTCTTGAACATACCTCGGCCAATGCTGCTGCCTCCCAGACGTCCGCCTCAAGCCAGGCCAAGCGGCCGCCTCGTCTTGAACATACCTCGGCCAATGTTGCTGTGTCCCAGGCGTCCGCCTCACGCCAGGCCAAGCGGCCGCCTCGTTGGTCGCCCACCTGCTTGGATGTTTCCTAGTCTGATTTGGTTTCCTTATTATATCAAATGTATATTCAGTAGTTTGTAAATTTAGGAAACTAAATAATTCAATTGTATAGTTAGATATCCAAATCCTTGTACAAAAAGGATTCCTCTTCTTGTACTATATATATTCATTGATAGTCAATATACAAATCAAGTTTTCCCAAATCTTACATGGTATCAGAGCAATAAGATTCAAACCCCAAAAACTCCTCCCAATTTTTGGCAGCGCCACCCCACCATAGCAATGGCCAGAGCTTCCTCCACCATTCCAAACGCTGCCCAACCCGACCAACCTCTCTTCTTGGTCAACCTATCCTATAGCCGCACCCTCACCCCTCTAACCTATCTCACATGGGCATCCCAAATAACCTCCATCCTTTTTGGCCTCGATCGCTTGAAGTTCGTCGATGGCACACACCCAAAACCCGAGGATAACATCACCACCAACACCCCAGCCACCGTTGAAACGGACGATGAACCGGCAAAACCAGCCACCACCACCACTATTTCCAATCTGGCGGCCATCACTTGGTCTCGCCAAGACCGCCTTATCCTTGGAGCCCTCGTAGGAACCTTAGACCCCGCCATTGCTCCCCTTATTCACCAAGCCAAAACCTCTCACGAAGCTTGGACCATCCTCAAAACCACCTATGCCAACCCCTCCCGTGGCCACATCCTCCAAATCAAAGACAACCTTGCAAACCTTACCAAAAACCAACTATCCATCTCTGATTACATGAATGCTGTCAAATCCTACACCGACAAGCTTGCCATCCTTGGAAAACCCATGGATTTCGAGGATATTATCTACACCATCCTAAAAGGCTTAGACTATGAAACCTTCAAACCCGTCATAGACTCCACCCGAGCCCGAGACAACCCTATTTCCTTTGAAGCCGTACACGAAAAACTCATCCAACATGAACTCACCCTAAAACAATCCACCACCACCTCTCCTCTCCCCACCACCGCCTTCACCGCCCACACCCGTCCATCACCTAACCGTAACTCTTACTGCAACACCAATACCTCCCCATCCCATAACTCTTACTCCTTACCTCGCCCCTTTAACGGAAAGTGTCAATACTGTCGTAACATTGGACATGTTATCTCCCAATGTTGCCAATTCAAACGCGACCACCCCACCGTAAACTTCCCCCCTCCATCGCCAAAACCGAAATCCGAACCCTAACCCCCCAAGCTCACATCGCATCCCATCCCAACCCACCTCCCCCTCCCTCATGGCTTATTGACAGTGGTGCAACCAATCACATCACCAACGATCTTTCCAACCTTGCCCTACACACACCCTACAATGGCAGTGACGACGTCATTATCGGCGACAGTTCTTCTCTTCCAATCTCTCACATAGGTTCCTTCTCTTTCCCCACATCCTCTTCTCTTCTTAAATTTAATAGTGTCTTACATGTCCCACTTATTACTCGTAATATTCTATTCGTATCTCAGTTTTGTCGTGACAACAATGCCATCATTGAATTCTCACATTCTTCTTTTCTTATCAAGGACAAAGCCACGAGTCAAACACGTATCCATGGAAACCTTGAGGATGGCGTCTACATTTGGCACCCTTCGCCCATTCAAGCTCATTCAAGCTCTCTCTCTTCGCAGTTGTGGCATCATAGACTAGGACATCCCGCTTCCCCTATTCTTAACTTATTACGTAGCAAGTTTAGTTTATCTATTTCCTTTAGTATACCTCCTTGTAACTCTTGTTTCATTAATAAAAGTCACAAGCTGCCATTTGCATCCTCTTCTCTTGTCTCACATGCTCCCCTTGACCTCTTATTTTCGGATGTATGGACCTCTCCAATTCATTCACTTGACAATTTCAAATACTATGTCATCTTTGTCGATCACTTCACCAAATATATTTGGTTTTACCCTCTCAAATACAAATTCGACACTTACAACACCTTCCTCCGCTTCAAAGCTTAAGTCGAAAAAATACTTCAATCGCCCCATCATTCAAGTCTACTCTGACAACGGGGGTGAGTACCTCAAACTCACACCCACCCTTGGCCAAAACGGCATCACCCATCTCACCACTCCCCCTCACACTCCTGAACACAACGGGTATGTCGAACGTCGTCACTGCCACATTGTTGAAACGGGTCTCACCCTCCTTTTCCATGCCAACCTACCCCTCACCCTTAGGCCCTACGCCCTCACCACTGCCACTTACCTCATAAACAGATTACCTACACCCACCCTAAACAATGACTCCCCCTACCTCCGCCTATTTCGCTCCCCTCCAAACTACACCAAGTTACGTAGCTTTGGTTGCCTCTGCTATCCCTGGCTTCGCCCATACACTACCCACAAACTAGCCCCAAAATCCATCTCATGTATCTTCATTGGTTACTCGCCTATGAAAAGTGTGTATTATTGCCTTGACCCCACCTTCCATCGAGTCTACACCTCTCGTCATGTCTGCTTTGTTGAAACCACCTTATCATATAACTCCCTCACCACCACTTCCCCCACTACTTTCGCTCCTCCTCCCTCTGACTGGCACACCTGTGAGCACCCCAACCCGAGACCTAACGCGTGTCCCGAGCTTGAGAAGCTCAAACTAAGAAAACCCATCTTAAATTTTTTAAAACTTTCATTTGCCTTTACAAGAAAACCAATTCTCAATTTCCAATAAACAAAATCAAATAATAATATCTCCACTTGAAGGAATTTAATCAAATACTTTAATAACCATACTTAATTAATTACATTGAAAACCCTAGTTAACATTGTTTAACAAAAGAGTTTTCATTACAACTTATAAAAGAGTAATAATAAATTATGACTCCTGACAACCCACTCATATACCTATCCTGACAAGTCCCAAAAGCAAGAGTCCAAACTCTTTCCCCGGCCTCACTGGTTCAGGTCACCTGTCTCAGCACAATCTAAAGCAGTAAAAGGGAGGGGGTGAGAATAAATCTCAATAAGCTATTATGAATGCAGCAAGATGCCAAACAATATGCAACACATAGCATAGTAACACATAACACATTATGAAAGCGGTAAACACCTTACGTTACCTCATTTTACCTTTCCCGTCTGAACAATAAGTCGTACAACGTGGGAGTGAAACTCCTCTCTTTGGTGAACTGCCTCCAGCACATTCACCTCTTATAGGACTCATACTCCAGAGATCCATATAAGAAAATCAGATACTAAATCAGAGTATCCAACAATAATATCGCTAACTGTAAAGCTTTTGACTTAATACAGAAGCATTCCCCCTAATCACCAATCGCAGCAGTATGTAAGGCTTTTGGCTCAATACAGTAGCTTGCACACCCACTCTGTGGCCACAGAGGGGTAAGGTCACAGGTATAATGAACCTTCAATCATTTATAGAACAAATCAATAATTGATTGAATTCCATTATACCCCCTAATCACATGTAATATCCAAGCACATAATAGTTACTTGAAATAAATCCACAAAAAGGGATAATAATATAACAACATGGTAAAATATACTCATGCTAACCAATACCATAGTGAAACAACCATTTAATACACTATGCATCATACCATTAACGAATATGAGTTCATATAAGGTATCCATATAACCACATAATTCACACCGGGATGCAATATAATCAATATGCCAGATAATCCACAACTGGGATACAACATAACAATACCAAATAATCCACAATCGGGATACAATACAACCATATACCAAATAATCCACAATCGGGATACAATCTATTGATATAACACATATACATTCCTAACCAACACACTAGTGTAATTTTAGTCTCTACACTGTTCAACTAATCACCAAGGTATGGAAGCAAGTAAGGCCAACCTAAATCGTAAACCATTCTTACAAAGTTACTACTCAACCTTGAATAATATTAATAAAGGTGCAAGACCTACTTCCCATAATTCCATTTTGACCAAATAAGACATCATGGCCTAGCCAAGGTATTCTACTTTAACTTAGGTTAAATTCACTACTTTGAAAGGGTTATGAATCATACTTAGTGGTTGTGGTTAAAATTCAGCAAGAAAGGAAACTGGTGAACTTCTGGTGACATGGGCGACCGCCCAAGTCACTATGGGCGACCGCCCAAGAGGGTCTAAAAAGGGTTATACCTTCTGGTGGGTTGGGCGGCCGCTCAAGGGCCTATGGGCGACCGCCCAAGGAGATTTTCTGCACTTCGAAATTTCTAACTCCTTTTCACATATTTTCTTCTCCCTTTTTATAATCTTCCTTAAAAAATACCAAAAGGATTTTCTAACTTTACAAACCTCATTTTAAATCATTTAATCCCCAATTAATAAAACTCTAGATCATTTACCACTTAATTCTCCACCCATTTCACTACCACAATTCAAGTTTAAACTTCTTAATCTAACTTAATCCATTTTCTTACACTATTGATCATCTTCCTTAAACAACTACATCATACTATAACATAAACCAATTTCTTAACTACAAGAAGGTTTCCAAAGCATCTAATAACCATTTTAATAATAATAACAACACCAAATAATTCATGAACATTAATTAGAAGAGAAAATCATAATAACCCCATTCAAGTCATTAACATATTACTCCCATTATATCCTCATTCCTTCAACTTAAACCTTCATATCACAACTAAAATCAATTAAATCTTGAATAATCATTTTACTCAAATAACCATATTAAAAATACAATATACTTTTTCTTTTTATAAAACATTCATTAACATATAAAATGTGCAATATTTAGAAAGAAGTCATAATAACTTACTTTAGAGATATGAGATGAAACCAAGATTTGTCTAGCTTGATGTATTCCCCTTGCCTCTACGAACATGGAAGTACACCCGGATCTTAAAATGGAGAAGAATTGAATTTACTATGAATTTTGGAAGAAAAGATCTTGGGAAGGATTTCCATGGAGATTTTCCATGGAACTTTTCTTTAAGGAGGATGAAGGAGGTTGATGGAGGAAGATGTAAAGAAGATGGGAAAGTATGGGGAGGAGTATGGGGTGTTGACTAAGGAGGGGGAAACATGGTGAGGGATTTAAGGAGGGGAAAATGGCCACCCATGCCCAACCATTAAAGCCTTTTTTTTTTAAAATCTTTACATTTAAATCCTTTAATTCTTTCCCTTACACAAAGAAGCCTAACTACTCATATTTTATTTATTTTATCCATTTCTATTATTATACTTTTCCCAAGATGCTTTATTTAATTTCCCAATCCTCTTAACCTAATATAAGAAATTAATGATATAAAATGATCACATAATTTTAACAATAATATTAAAAGCATATAATATGATGCTAAAATTGGTGCCTAGGGTTAGGGTCGTTACAACACCCTTTTCCTCCCTATTCTAACTACCCCCTCCTCTACCCTACCTCCCCCCATAATCCCACCCCCTCCTCAACCCACCACCCCTCCCTCCCCAAACCATCCTTCTCCCAATCCCATTCCAAATGAACCCCCATCCCCTCCTCAACTTGAAACTATCCTACCCACTCCCAACCCCGCCTCCCCTCCACCTCCCACTCGCACTATTACCACAAGACTATCCCATGGCATCACTAAACCCAATCCCAAGTATGCCAACCTTTCCCTTCTCACCTCCCCCACAAGCCTTCCCACCACCACCAAACAAGCCCTATCCATTCCCCATTAGCGTAATGCCATGATTGAAGAATTTCAAGCTCTAACCCGCAACAACACTTGGACCTTAGCTCCCCCTACCACAGCTCACAACATTGTCGGATGCAAATAGGTTTTTCGGGTCAAGTACAATCCATACAATACTATTCAGAAATACAAAGCTCTCCTTGTTGCCAAGGGCTTTCATCAACAACCCGGTGTTGACTACACTGAGACCTTCAGTCCCATTGTCAAACCAGCCACAGTTCGGCTACTTCTCTCCCTTGCCACAACCAACCATTGGCCCCTTCGCCAACTTGATGTCAACAATGCCTTTCTTCAAGGTACTCTCTCTGAAACTGTCTTTATGACACAACCCCACCGGGCCTTCTCCTTCACACCTTCAGTCATTCATCTCCAGTCTCTCCAATCGATTCTCCCTTAAGGATCTTAGTCCCCTGTCCTACTTCTTGGGTGTCGAATTCGTTCCAAACCAACCTTTCCCAAACTAAATACATCCATGATCTTCTCACCCGACACAACATGATTGACTGCAAACCGCTTCCCACTCCCATGGTAGCATCACCACCTCTCACCAGGTCCACTGCCACTCCCGCTGTTGACCCTATCCCCTATCGTGCCATTATTGGTGGCCTTCAGTATTTATCATTCACTCATCCCGACATTGCCTTATCGGTCAACAAACTTGCCCAGTTCATGCAAAACCCCCAACCTCCTAACTGGGTTGCACTGAAGCGTCTCCTACGCTACCTTCATGGCACTATGCACCTTGGTCTTCAGATTTTTGCAGCGTCCCCTCCCTCTCTTCATGCATTTTGTGATGCGGATTGGACTGGTGACAAAGATGATTTTGTATCCACTTCTGGCCTGCTTGTCGATCTGGGTAAAAACCCGATCACTTGGTCTTCCTGAAAGCAACGTGCCCTTGCTTGGTCCACCACTGAAGCCGAATTCCGGCACCGCCGACACAAAGAATGAACTCACTTGGGTCGGGAACTTACTTACTGAGCTTGGGTTTCCATCTAGTGCTACACCTGTGATTTACTGTGATAACCTTGGTGCCACAACCTACTCAGCAAACCCGGTCTTCCATTCTCGAATGAAACATGTGGCCCTCTCATTTCACTTTGTTCGTGAGCAAATTCAGTCTGGTTCTCTCCCTGTGCAACACATTGCAGGTACGGATCAACTAGCCGATGTTCTAACGAAAGCCTTATCACGTATATGCTTCCAACATCTTATCTCCAAGATTGGCCTTCTCCACGGATCGTCCATCTTACGGGGGCGTATTAAGGATATCAAGGAAGAATCACAAGACAGGCCTCAAATGTATATTCAGTAGTTTGTAAATTTAGGAAACTAAATAGTCCTTGTACAAAAAGGATTCTTCTTCTTGTACTATATATATATTCATTGATAGTTAATAGAGCTGCAAACGGGCCGAATTCGAGTCGGGTATAGTCGAGTTCGAGTCGAGTCAACAATGAAGAAAAAACGAGTCGAGTTTTAACGGGTCGAGTCGAGTTGCAATAAGACATGCCGAGTTCGACTCGGGTAGTTGGATTTGGGTTCGACGGGTACCCGGGTTCGACTCGAATTTGTCTTGCCGAGTTGAATGAGCTCGGGTCGAGTCGGGTGCTACCGGGTCGAGTCCGGTAACACCATCTCTTGAGCAGCCGCCCTTCCTCCACGGCATAAGTTGCGCGGTCGCCCAAGGCTACTGCGGTCGCCCAAATGACACGGCAATGCTACAGCGGATGCCCAAAGTGGAATTGGTAACAATAAGTCAATAACAGTAACATTTTTCATTTTTTTGTTTCAAAACCAGTAAACCACAAAGACAAAACTTTGTAACAGACTAACAGTTTTGTAACTTTGTTACACATTATAATTCAAACTCCAAAGGGATTAAGGGAATAACAGTAATAGAGTAATAACAAAACTTTTGTAACAAAAAAACCAAAATCTTTCTCCTTCCTGCTCCTCCTTCTTTACTTGTTTAAGACTACAAAAAAACCATAAAACAAACATAAAAAATTAGGCTAAAGTATCTAAAATTGGGTATTTATCCAATTTTCAACTAAAAATTTACACCAAACCAAACTCAAACAGGACTTGGGAAAGACAAATAAGCTAAAATACCTCAAAAGAGATGAGATTGATCATACCAATCCCAAACACACATCATTAGTTATGGATCGAGCCACTTGCTGGAAAAAAGAACAAGACAAAAAAAAGTGACATATTACACATATGAAAATTAAAATAAACATACAAATATAATTTAAAAATTCTATTATAACATACCTTCCTTATCAGGAATGTTCAAGTCAATCTCCACTTCCTTTAATGTATGCTTATCCTTCTAGATAAGTTAACATAAGTAGAAAAAAGAAATTAAAGTGTATAATACTAATGATAAAAATGTATTTATAGGTCCAAATAATCAATATGTACCTGTGACATCTTCTTATGTCCATAGAGTTCACGCGCCCAATCAGCTCCACACAACAACATTTCCACTGTTTTAGGTTTCAAGCATGCCCTATGAGGCTCAATAACTCTACCACCAACACTAAAAGTTGATTCAGACGCAACAGTTGTGATTGGAATAGCTAACACATCAGCAGCCATCAACGACAACACCGGATACTTTCCTCGATTTGCTTTCCACCATTCTAATGCATCAAATTGATCTCCGACAACAGGAAAAACATTTTCATCCAAGTATGAATCTAATTCTGATTTTGCAGGCTTAACAATGGTATCTGTTTGGCTCAAAAATTGACCATATTTGGAAATTCCCCCAAGAACAGGCTTACCCGATAAACTTGTTTGTCTACTCCTCGAACTACTATTACTTGATGATGACTCCATATTAGATAACCCTTTTCCATTGTTTTCCTTTTCATTGATTCCGACTTGCTCATCAACGTATTCTAGAAACAAATCACTTAATGCTTCTTTAACAATATCCATATTTTTCTTCCCCTCTTCTCCGTAGATAATTGGAAAACAAAATCTAAAAGTATCAACTTGAACCTTGGGTCTAACACCGAACCTATTGACATAACCAAATTAAATTGTGACCAATATTTGTCAAACTTCTCCTTCATTGGGATAGCCATATCCCTAATATACAATTTTCTGTCCACACATTTCAAATCTAGCAATTCTTTCACTCTATAAACCTCAGATAGAAATAAATTTGCAGTTGGGTATTGAGAACCCAATACGACATGTGTGACATCATTAAAGACCTCCAAGAACCCACATACGTTGCTAACCTTTTCCCAATCTTCATTACTTGGAACATACTCAAACCCCTTATCCCAATTACCAAAAAGACGAAACACTTCCTTAAAAATACAAGCAACTTTTAACATATTGTAAGTTGAATTCCAACGTGTTGGGACATCAAGAACAAGTTTTCGAACAGGAATTCTAAATTGAGTAGCAAATAGACCAAATTGATTCTGTCGACCCTCTGAACAAGCAACATATTTAACCCCATCTCTTATATTATCAATAATAGACTCAATTGGCCTAAGTCCATCTTGCACCAAGAGATTGAGGATATGTGCACAACATCGCACATGAAAAAGTCTCCCGTCAATAGGTAAATGTTTTCTAATCGTTATGTAATTTTCCCTTAGAGTTCTTAGTGCTACATCATTTGCTTTAGCATTGTCCAGTTACAACCATATACCCAAGTTTTTGATTTGAAGATGTCCACATATATATTGTAATTTTTACTTTACCCACACCCTTTAAAACCTCTTTCAATTTTGCTTTTTCCAATTCATAACACCTAAAGCAATCTGACTTTGCAGATGTCCAACTTATCTTCTTCCAAAAAGGAGTCGCAATCTTCATTATTTCATTAAACATAAATGACTCGACATGCGTGAAAGGTAACTCATTTATTAGAATGTAGTGTGCTATCTTCTCTCTCATCTTTGAGTGGTCATATTGAAAAGAAGTGAATTGTTCACTTACCTCTTCACCCTCTCTGCCAGAATTGTCAATACTTGACATAAAAGCTAATTGTTTCTGCAACTGCTTCCCATTCTTTAATGGGTTAATGACAATTTAGGGCATGTAGTATAGGGGCGGTACCACATTGGGGCCTGAAGTCGGAAAACTATCAATTTGGGGCCCGAATTTACAATTTTGATCAATTTGGGGCTTTTTAACGGAAAACGTTAAAAAACCCTGTTAAGTGACCACGTGGGAATCATGTGACATTCAGTGAGGGCATTTTGGTCATTTCATAGACTTCGGGCCCTAAATTGACAATTCACACACCTTCTCTCTCTCTCTCTCTCTCTCTCTCTCTCTCTCTTCAAAGACCAATTTTTTTCTCTCCTTTACAATACTCATACTGTCTTCTACCCTAATGGCCTCACCTCACCGTCGCCTCCTCCATGTTCCTCCCACTCCCCACCTTCCTTCAAAACCCATCCCCATTCTCACCCCATCTCCTTCTCCGGCGATGGCGCTACCTCCACCGTCATCTTTATTCCGTCAAAAGCCTCCCGTTCTTCCAAATCTGGAATCCATGGCCTTGAGAGAGAAATCGGTGGCGGAGTGGTCAATAGCGCCGCCCCTTCCTCACCCACCATTTTCTTCAATAGAGCCCCCCTTCCCCACCCACCATCTTCTTCAATAGTGCCGCCCCCATACACACCGTCTCCTCCAACAACCCCATTTATTCAATAGCACCGCCCTCATCCACAAGCTGATTCATAACAAAAACATTCAATTAAAATGGGTAATTTTCGTTCGGATCTTGAAATCTATAAGATCCAAACGAAAAAGTCGTCGGACCTTTGGTCTCACCGGAATGTCGCCATGACTGAAACGTCGCCGGACCTACAAGTCGCCGAATTCTGGAATCTGGGTATCCAGTCCCATTCTCAGCTCCGAAAACCCATATAATCCTTTAAATCTTGTCTGAGCTCGGGTGTTGTTGTACATGTGTTGTTGTGTGTGTGTGTGTGTTTGTAGGTGTTTATGTGTGTGTTGAATTTTATTAAAATGGGTTGAAATTCTAGTGATGGTGTTTTTAATGGAAGTGGCAGTGATGGTGGTGGTGGAAGCAGTGGCGGGACCAAAATTCAAATTTGATGGTGTTTTTTTTTTTATTATTTGTCTATTTATGAAATTCTAGTAACACTTATTACATTATTTCATCTTTAAATCTATGATTAGCAATTTTTTTGTAAATATTTATTTTATTTAATTTATATTTATTTATATATTTTATAAATTATCCAATCTAAAATAATTATTAATTTTTTGAAGCAAAATAATTAGTAATTTAAATTATTAGAAAAAAAGATAATAGTTAATATCTTAAATTATTTTAAATCATATTAACTATTATCTTTATTTTTTTCAATATTTTAAATTTACTAATTATTTTTTGTAAAAAAAATATATTTTATTTATTATTTTATAGGGAAACTGTCAATTTAGGGCCCGAAGTCTATGAAATGACCAAAATGCCCTGACTGAATCTCACATGATTCCCACGTGGTCACTTAACGGGGTTTTTTAACGTTTTCCTTTAAAAAGCCTCAAATTGATCAAAATTGTAAATTTGGGCCCCAAATTGATAGTTTTCCGACTTCAGACCCCAATGTGGTACCGCCCCTATACTACAGGCTCTAAATTGTCATTAACCCTTCTTTAATTTGCAAGACTTCAAATGTCTATTCAATGCAGATGTTGAAGATGTCTTCCCCCTTAAATACACACCTGAAATAATACCAAAAGGAATCAACAGATGCTCAGCTCAACAGATCAAGTAAATAAATCTTTTCACACATTTTTTCCAACATTGTTAGTTGTTACACTTCAGAAGAATCAGAAGTGAACTGATGATCAACAGATGCTCACCTGAACAAAGTGAATGAGCGCTCGCCGAAATCAACCATAAAAAATTGATATTTATCTTTTGGAGTCGCCACGCCGTTTTTAAGGAAAACATTGAAAAACCTTTTTTTTAAAGAGAAAATGGATCCGGGGGTCAGGTTACGACGTGGGAAGAGAATATAGAGCTCACCCACATCGCCTCTTTCGAGACTTTCAATCAAACGAGGACAATTATAGCCATTCTAAGTATGTGTGATTTGTGTCAACAAGCTAGGCATGCAAATTTGGATTTCATTAATGACATTGAAACTGGATACAACTTGTGAGCCATTGAAAGGGGGCCACACCCTTACAAATGATAACTTGAATTACAAGGAAAAGGCTGAGACAGTCTGTCCATTGACTTTGGATGTCGTCCGACACAGGACTTCCTCAGAAGAGGGATGTCAGACGACACAAGACGTCCTGATCAGATTGCCTCTTACAAAGGGGGTGGTTAAGCCACCAAAGCTAATCTAAATCTAATATAAGGCTATTTTAACTACGGAGAGACACTGTTTAGGGTCTGGGACCAATCTGGGGTTGATTGGAGTAAATAAAGTCAAGATTGACTTTCTGTGATACGGATGTCGTATGACACAGGACACCCAAGGCAGTCCATGTCATATGACAGAGGCCGCCTCCATCAATAGGTTACACCCAAATGATCTCAGACTTCCCAAGCAGTGATAAAAGAACTGAAAACTACTTAAACATTGCTTGAAATTACAAAGGGGGTCAATCTGAGCTGACTGAAGTCACTGAAGTCAAATGACTTTCTGGGATCTCTATGTCGTACGACATAGGACTCCTTGAGGTGTCCTGTGTCGGACGACATAGGTGTCCTGTATCAGTGCCTTCAGCAGATTGATCCCACACTAATCAAATCATGAAACTAGGCTACAATATCAACTGAAAGCAGTAAAATAACAGTAACAAATGAGTATTATGGGAGGATCACATGGCTTTGATGACCCAATGTGAATGATCACATGTATTGGGCCATGATCATGGGAGCCATCACCTCCTAACTCAAACAAACTCAACCAAGATGCAAACTTTAATGCAACTACTAACACTAAATGTCCAGATCTGAAGTGAGGAGATGTGAATATTGATGATTCACATCTCCACCACCTTTATCATGCAAAATCCCAAATATTCACATATCATCAAACAATATAAGCATGCAAGGTAAAATGTACAAACAAGCAAGATGTAATCAGAGAGGGAGAAGGTTTAGGGTCTACCTATTGTAGTCCACAAAGCAAAGACACCAATAGTATGGTGCTTGCCCCTTCAAAACACCAACAAGGAATGACCACCTTTGGACTTTGGCTTGAATGTGTGTGTGTGAGAGGAGGGAGGTGAGTGTGTGTTTCTCTCTCTTCTCACAAATTCGGCAGAGTAACCTTACTTCCAAAATCCCCCCCTTAAAATGATCAGCCAAGCCCTTTATTTATAGGCATGCTGATGGGACCTTCCATGTCGTACGACATGGGGCGTTAACCGCCTTAGGGTCGTCCTACGTCGGACGACACCGGTCATCTTTAGGACAAACTGGGCCGCAGGGAGGCAGGCCCAAGGAAGAACAAATAGATCAAAGTAAATACATAAATAAATGAATAATGAAGGCCCAAAACTAAATATACTTAAATAAATGAGCCCAAAACAAAATGCATCTAAATGAGAGCAAACCCAAAAACACGAGTTCGGTTCGGGGTACTCATAGAGCCCCTCGGCGTCGTCGCTTCCACGGGAAGTGGGGTCGTCGACATAACGAGAATCCCGAGCTGGACAAAGACTGGCGGGAAAAAGAGATGACCAAGATGGTCAAGTGGCTGGACCTTTATGAAAAGGATTCCTACGTATTCCGTGAGGGAATCAAGCCAAATCGTAGTTTGAAGATCTGGACGTTTGTGTTCGGGGAAAGGCGACCGTAATGGTCATGCGGCTGGACCTTTACAAAAAGGATTCCTATGTATCCCATGAGGGAATCAAGTCGAATCGTAGTTCGTCAAAGAGGTGGCGATAACAAGAGGCCACGGGCTTTGTACCCAAGAGTGACTGTTATAAGGGGAGTCACCCCAAAGATTGACTGTTACAAGGGGAGTCACCCCGAAGATTGGAGACATAGGAACGAGCCGAAAGGGATGTAGGAACAAGCCTAAAAAGGTATAGGAACAAGCCTAAAAAGGGATGTAGGAACAAGCCTAAAAAGGTATAGGAACAAGCCTAAAAAGGTATAGGAGCAAGCCTAAAGGGTATAGGAACAAGCCTAAAGGGCATAGGAACAAGCCTAAAAAGGTATAGGAGCAAGCCTAAAGAGTATCGAGATTAACTCAAAAGTATCGCGAGATGAACTCCAAGAAAAAGAGATGACTTTTTCGAGAAAGCAAATATAAGGCAAGATGATTTGCAGTTGAAATGAGATATACTTTCATACCTGTGTTGTGCTTACCTGCAAGGGTTGTACACACAAGAGGTGATGATCGCTTGAGATGATTGGCTGACTTCGGAAGCATTTGTTGGGTAGTACACGAACTTCGCTGTTGATATTACCGCTGTAAGACGGGTATTGCTGATGATTTGCCGTTGCAAGACGGGCTGTTGATGATTTACCCATTGCAAGACTGGCTGTTGATGAACATGGTGAGGATGATGACTCTGATGACGAGATCCATGAGGAGCAGGAAGGCGGCGGCGATGGCCAAGAGCAGAGTGATTCTGAGGAGCAGGGAGGTGACGGCCAGGAGGACGGTGAGCACCATGGCGACGATTCAGAGCCGGATTGATTGCGGCGGTCCCCTTTTGTCATGCCTTAGGACTCTTAGGGATAGAGAGAGAGAGAAGAACAATGCATGCACTATTCTATTGCTTCAAATTTTGTAAAACAATTATTTTTTTGCACTTTGTATTTTAACAACTAAAGGTATTTGCTTAATGGTATTTAGACTTATTTGTTTATATGCACAAGTCCGTCCCAAAAAAGGCAAAAAAAAAATGATGGCATTTGCTGTGGTTGGGTGTTTTTTGTGGTTTGGTATGTATTGGGTGATATTTGCGTATATGTGGATGTATTGGGTGCAAAGTGTGCCAAATCCTCTCCCATGCACTTGGTGAGTAAGGGGAATGGATATATACTGTTTTGGTATGCTTTTGGACAGGTTTTGAGCAAGTATCGGGTCGCCGATGGAATGCCGCAGATGCAGCCAGTGCTGATGTCTGATGGATGGTCACATTAACAGACTTTCTTGGAAAACCAGCCCCAGCATTTATAAAAGGACAGATTCGCAAAAGGCAACTTTCAGCAATCACAGCAGCCCTAAAATCGACCTTTAATACCAAAATTAGCCCCAAGATCCAATATTTGGCCCAAAATGGAACGTTATGATGAGAGATCCAACGCAGCCCCATTACCGACAGAAAACATCATGTGGCTAAGGAGGCACCCATCTTTTCACACCGCAGTCAATCAGTCATAGACTCGAAAATATATACGTGCAGGGGCACATCTTTTAAAAAGTGGGAATGAATCCCGAATTTGTGTATGACACACTCGCTTTGGGTTTGACTCTTTTGAGAGAGTATAAGCATCGCAAGGTGTGGAAAAGTGTATGGAAGCCCTGCTGACAGAAAGACAGTGTTTGGCTCTATCTTCCTAAGATGTAGAAAGAGAAGACATGTCGAGACATTTGAAAACCTGTCTTATTCGTGATGATCGCAAGGCTGCTTAAAACCCTTTATTGATGTTCGGGTTATTCAAACACTAAATCTGACATGAACAAATATTTTGATTAATCACAAGGAGAAAACCAACTGATATCGAGAATCAAGCTCAGAAGGATGGAAATTTTATAGGGATGGCCCTTAAGGAGACCGGATTTTTTGAGATTTGTTTGTGATTTCGACCAGACCAATTATGGTTGCCTACGTTCCCCTCCTGACGAGGAGCTCAGGTCGCCGTAGTTTGGGCTTATCCCGATTGAAAGAGAATCTTTGAGGATTTGGAGGATTGAAAAACATGTCCTCCTGGAGTGTCGACGAAAGACACGGATGTGAAGCCCCAGTGGGATATTCACCGAGGGTGTTTGCGGAAGAGAACTGAAATATGCTCACATGAAGTGCCAAATGAATGGATTGAATTTGCACAATCTTAGATTGATGACTTTGAGCCAAGATGGATTAGATTCCAATTTAAGCAAGCAGTGAAGCATTAATTTGATTTAGATCTCGAGGATATTGGAATGAAATTAATATCCGGTAGGGACTGTAGCTGGGCTTCAAGGCTTCGATCGGCCATCGGGTAATCTGGAGAATTGTGACCTCTTAAGATGAGAGGTCGGCTGGGCCTTTTACTAACTGAACCTCTGAAGATGAGAGGTTGGCTTGCAGGGATGTGTTTGGGAAATCTACGGCAAGAAAGATTTATTGCCTCTAAGAATGAGAGGTCAGGTTTTGACTTTGGCCAAAGGTAAGGGTAATGGTAATGGGAATATCCTCTAAAAGCAAGAGGATGGCTTGGGATTATTTGGTGGATTGCTGACGAGAGAAGATCCAAGCTATTGAGAACTTTTGCGAATTTTCGAGAATTCGGGCTCTTTTTTGAACATTGGAGAGCTTCTCGAGAAGTCGGGGATTTTTGCTGAATGGTGAGGATCTAAAGTCCTTCTTTTGAAAAGCCTCCTGAGGATTCTTGCTGATTGAGGATTTAAAATCCTTCTTTTGAGAAATTGGAAGGCTTTCTGAGGAGCTGAGGATTATATCCGTCCTTCCTTCATGACTTGAATACTTTATGCATCGCCGACTCTCGAAGCTAACCTCTTTGGCGTTGCTTGGACTTCTCTCAACAAGGAGCAAAGGTGGTGGCTAAACGGGTTTCGAAACATGCCGATCTTGAAATGAAAGGATATTTTTTAGTGAGGGTGAGGTAATGGCTTCCCTAGGGTGAAAGGCTTCAGCCGCGATCCCTACCGGATGACCTAAACGAAATTAAGTCTTCATTGCTTGCTTAAACTTTAAATGAGAAAAAGATTTATGCAAATTCATCGAGCAACGAAATGATGAGGATGATGAAAGAGATGTGAGCATATGAGATGCAAGATGAGGAATTGGTAAGCCCCAATTTGAGAAAGATATCAGTTAATTTTCTTACTTTGATCAATTTAAATATTAATCATTTCAAAGAATTATTGATTGAGCAGCACAAGTGATCATGTGGAATAAAACCATTTCAATCAAGTGTAATGTGGGTCTGCAAATGATGTCTCGAGTCTATCAAGAAAAGAAACAAAGACTTTTATTATTGCAAGAAAAAACTAGCCTAACGTGGACTTAACAGACTCTTGTCCAATAAAGGACATTCATTAAAAAAAACAAACAGACAATCTAGAACCTACAAAGACTGATTGACTATATTAATATTGGATGGGAGGGCCCTGGGTTCTGGTGAAAATCACGGAAGAAGATTGGTAACCACATTGGGGCGAGGAGCCTTCTCAATCTTCCCCTCATCAATAAGCCTTTGGATGAGCAGCTTCAAAGGGACGCAGTCATTGGTAAAATGTCCGGGATACTGGTGGTATTGGCAGTACTTGCTCGTATCCAGATTGGGATTTGCCTTAATCGAGCTGTAATTATCCAGAGACTTGATCAGCCCAGTCTTTACCAAACCATTAAATGCCTCCTCAGTTGGCATCCCCAAATCATCATATTTCTGTTTCTAAGGCTTTCCTCCACCACGACCGGATAACTGACCCTTCTCCCCTTGAATATAGTTGACGGTGTTAGAGACAACAGTTTCCTTACCCTTCGAAGCAACGGGGGTAGAGCTTGGAACGATGGAATAGGTGGAATTCTCGCTTTCGGCTCCCGCACTTACCATTTCTCGCAGATTCGGGTAGTACCCACGCCCAATGGCTTCTCTAACAGCTGGCTTGACACATGAAAGGAAGATGGCCTTCTCATCGGATTGGGAAATTGGATGAATCAATTCATTCAGCTTCTTGTTCCACCTCTTATAGAAATCTGTTACGGACTCATCGTGCCTCTGGATGGTGTCGATCAAGTCACTACGGGTGGTGTAACACTCGACACTTCCCTTGTACTTATCCAAAAAAGCATCACTTATCTGGGACCACGTAGCCCGTGATCATGGGAGCCTTCACCTCCTAACTCAAACAAACTCAACCAAGATGCAAAATTTAATGCAACTACTAACACTAAATGTCCAGATCTGAAGTGAGGAGATGTGAATATTGATGATTCACATCTCCACCACCTTTATCATGCAAAATTCCAAATATTCACATATTATCAAACAATATAAGCATGCAAGGTAAAATGAACAAATAAGCAAGATGTAATCAGAGAGAGAGAGGGTTTAGGGTCTGCCTATTGTAGTCCACAAGGCAAAGACACCAATAGTATGGTGCTTGCCCCTTCAAAACACCAACAAGGAATGACCACCTTTGGACTTTGGCTTGAATGTGTATGTGTGTGAGGAGGGAGGTGAGTGTGTGTTTCTCTCTCTTCTCACAAATTCGGCAGAGTAACCTTACTTCCAAAATCCCCCCTCAAAATGATCAGCCAAGCCCTTTATTTATAGGCATGCTGATGGGACCTTCCATGTCGTACGACATGGGGCGTTAACCGCCTTAAGGTCGTCCTGTGTCGGACGACACCAGTCATCTTTAGGACAGATTGGGCCGAAGGGAGGCAGGCCCAAGGAAGAACAAATGGATCAAAGTAAATACATAAATAAATGAATAATGAAGGCCCAAAACTAAATATATTTAAATAAATGAGCCCAAAACAAAATGCATCTAAATGAGAGCAAACCCAAAAACATGAGTTCCGGTCGGGGTACTCACACAAAGCTTGCATTTAGCTTGCTTATTCCCGGTCTTAGGATCATCTGGATACAAATCCATATATTTCCATACATCACTTGTCTTCTCTTTTTCTTTTTTCTTAAAAGCTTGTGCATCTTCCGTACTCGGGTCATTAGCTTTCCTTTTACGGATTTTGTCAACTTCAATAGCCTCATCGTCCCCATTATCGTCAAAATCATCACCCAAATCTTCCTCTCCCAATTCCGGCAATACATTGTCGATACCAATGGTGTCTCTACAAGGCCTAGTAGACGATTGATGGAATGACACGATCAATCTGCAAATTAAACAAAATCAAAATCAAAATTTTGAATAGAAACAAGCAAATCCAACAAACTATCCATTTAATTGAGACATTTTTAAACATCCAAGTAACTGCAATAGCAAATAGAGTATTTAGATACAGATAGTCATAGTCTCATTCTCATAGACAAAGTTTTCCCAGTAACATAGCTAAACAGAGTATTTAATACAAATAGGGCGAAATCAAATGAGTCAAATGACAATAAATATGACTCATAAACAACACTTTGACAAACATATTGAGATAACAAACAGAAAATTTAATGAATCTTGAAAGAAAGATAACACAAGTGTTGAAGATTAGGGTTTGCGGGAGAGACTAACCAGTAACCAACAACGACGACGACGAAGCAAGTGAGTAGTGACCGACGGCGGCAAGCAAGTGAGCAGCGGGCGTCGGCGGCAAGCAGGTGAACGATGGCGAATCGTAGACTAACCAACAACGACGAGCGACGACGAAGCTGCTGGATTTTTTTATTTTGATTTTTGATTTTTAGGGGAGGGAAACGGAAAGGCGAAAAAAAAATAGAAAACGATTGGTTTAATTACACCGCGGGTCAAAAAAACCATCCGGATCCGGTTGTGGTTAACCCGACGAATGTATCTCCGAGTACCCCGGGTATACCCGACCCGACTCGACCCAGAAAACGATCCAAATCTGTGAGTCGAATTCGACCCGTATTTTAGTAGGGTACCGAGTCGATCCCGTGCAATTCGAGTCGGGTTCGGGTCAACCCGCCCGGATTTACAGCCCTAATAGTAAATATACAAATCAAGTTTTCCCAAATCTTACACGGGGAAGGGTCCCAGCCACAAGGGTGAAATGTAGGCAAACCTTACACTGCATAAATGCAAGCGGCTGCATAAAAAAGAAATTGACTTGTCAAATGGGGGATGAATGGTGGAGTATTAGGCCTCCGAAAGTAAGAGAAAAATGGAACTAAGTAGTAGTAGCATCTTAATTTTACAAAAACACAACTTGACAATTTAGTCTTTTGGATAGCCCTATTAGAACAGATATACTGGCATGAAAGCAGAGAGAGACTTTAAAAGAATCCTATATCAAAGAAGTCTCTATTCAGCTCAGCTTATGTGTGAAACAAACACAACGACTAAATAACTTCCACTTTATTTCTTTAATTTTTATAAGAAACTTGCATATAGAAGATCAAAACGATAAGATGAGATTGACTAAATTCTCCAGGGATTCAGATGAAGAACCACCTTGCTTAAGACAAATATCAGCCCTCTCCTTCAAATAAATGATTCTTTCCCGAATCTCTTCCCCTTCTTTACCTGCCATTAGTCTTTTGATTGTGCTTTCTATCTCTTCTCTCTCCAGTCCCTTTTCCAGTTTCAACCCAACTTTCCAAACATCAGTAACATATCTTGCATTTATCGGTTGATCACCAAAACTAGGTGAACAAATCATGGGAACACCTTCACAAATACTCTCCATTGTCGAATTCCACCCATTGTGAGTCCAAAATCCTCCTATTGCTGGGTGAGCAAGTACTTCCTGTTGGGGGGCCCATTTGACAATATGGCCCCTTTCCTCCACCGCCTCCAAGAACTCTTTAGGCATATTTTCAAGCCATTCTGAGCCACCGCACACTAAGCCAGGTCGAACAACCCACAAGAATGCTTGGTTGCTGTGTGCTAAACCACAAGCTATTTCCAAAAATTCAGTTTCTTCCATTCTTGCAATACTCCCAAAGCTAACATATAGTACGGAGTTAGGAGTTTGCAAGTCTAACCAAGAAATAGAACTTCGGTCATCTGCTATTAAACTACTTGATGAGGCAGGAAAGTAATTGTGAATTGGGCCTATAAGGAAATTTTTGGTGTGAAATTCTTGGAGAACTGTTGTTAGTTCAGGTTCTTCAAGTTCCTGGAAAGAGTTCCAAATTATTCCTGAAGCCGCCTTAGTTTGTTCGATCATGTTAGCCATTATCTCGGAAGTAGTCTCCCAATTATCAGCGACTATCTGTGGAATATCTTTAACTTTAATTACCTGAAATTCCGGTAAAGGTGCTTCTAACTGGGAATCTATAACAAAATAAAAATAAAAATTATATAATAAATAATTAAAGCTCAAATTGAAGGAATGTGTAAATGATGCGTATGGAAGGCTCCGTTTGTTCGGGGGAAAATGTTTTCCGGAAAACATTTTCCCCATTTTCCGGTGTTTGTTTCGCTCCGGAAAATATTAGTCAAAGACATGTTTATCTTATTTTTCGGAAAACATTTTCATTTTTCGAAAAACATTTTGCCGGAAATCATTTTCCGGAAAATGTTTTACGCTAAACAAACGGAGCCGAAGTCTATCATACTCTTCCAAACTACAAGGACTACAAATCACATTTCGGTTAAAGCACACCTTCTTTGATTTTGTTCTACTCTTTTATGAGCGTCAACAAGATGTGCCAAGTTCAGACATTTATCGTAAGCCAAAAAAAAACCAGTAAAGTAAGAAACAGTTTGACTATAGCCAATGGAAGGTAGTCCAGGCACAAGTTTCTCAACTGTGGTGAGCCGGTGACTGGGATTGGTCATGTACATCCAAAGAAACTACTCCATCCATCCCATAAATAAACTTGTTTGTACATTACCTGTACAACGGTGAAATTGCACTAAAAATATTTTCTTATATTGAAAAATGATATTTATTTCGGGACGGATCAAAAAGGAAAGTGTGACATTTATCATTATCATGGGACGAAAGGGAGTACTTCATAAAGTCCAAGAAAAAATAGGAAAGAGGGACTTGTTCACAGTGGTGCAGGTCAACAGAAAGGAAAACGTCAAAAGGCGAGCAGAAATAAAGATGCTTATGGATTCTATTGCCATTTTAGTTAAATTTTTATTTTTTTTATACCCAGGTTCTCAGTTTTGTCGGACTAAGTCCTGGACCAACAGCCCCCGGCCCCCTCAGTGACTGGCGGAGGTAAATCGCGGAATGTGCCCGAATGATACAGGGTTTGAGAACATGTCAACTAATATCACATACAAGGTCCAACCCCAGAATTTGAGAACATGTCAACTAATATCACATACAAGCAAGGTCCAACCCCAGAAGAAAGCAAATTGCTTCCACCAGGAATCGAAGCCACGCTGCATGCCTCCTGAATCTTATGTCCTCCTCCTTTTACCACTCGGCTATGCCCCGGGGGACAACCTTAGTTAAATTGTTGTCCAATACGATGGACATAAAACTTGTTTTGCAAAGATTTAGGAGTTCTTTGTTATATTCTTTCAGATTTATATTAAACTAATATATACTCCTTCCGTCCCAAGAAATCCGTCACCATTTTAGGTTTGGCACGCAAATTAAGGAAAAAAGTGGAAAGAAAAAATGTTGTGAGTGTAATTTGAAAAGAGGAGAGAGAATTAGTGGAGGAAATAGTAAATTTAAAAAGTGTTGTGAGTGTAATAGTGTTTTAGGAGAGAGAATGATCGAGTGGAGGGAATAGTTAGTGAGATAATAGAATATTAATAAAACTTTTCCAATTTAGAAAAGATGACGCTTCAAACGGGATGCCATTTTGGGTAAAAAGTCACGAAAATCCTGGGACTGAGGGAGTATATGCTCTTTTATTTAGTTGTTAATAAAAACCAGCTCATCTGTCAGGCTTCTCATAAAGTAAGAGGCATAAATAAACACTACATAATACTCCCTCCTTCCCAAAATGTTTATCCCATTTGACTTTTTTGTTGAACTTTAACCACAAATATATGACTATTTAATTATGTTCATGAAATTCTAAAAATTCCTATTGATTCACCATTAATAATATTATCAACAACAACTTTTAGAATTTTATGAATATGATTAATCTCTTATAAATTTGTGGTCAAAGTTCAACAAAAAAGTCAAATGGGACAAATATTTTGGGACGGAGGGAGTGTTGTGAAATTGGTGCTCCCCGTTGCAATCAAAACAAAGAAATCAACACACCCACACGTACAAGAAAGAAACAATCACACACAAGAACACAAGAGTTGTTTACCCGGTTCATTCACCAACTCGTGAACTACGTCCGGGGGCAATTGCCAAGCCAATATGTATTAGTCTCCTCTCTAATATGTTGCTACAATGTGTTCTAGGCCGAAATTATGCTTATATAGTTATACAAGGAAGCCCTAACTCAGTTTAAGAAGAGATCTAATCAAAATAGGAAACAAAATAAAAAATCTGCTGCAGATTCGGACCGAGCGCGGCCGCCCTCAAGGCCAGCGCGGCCGCCCTCAACGGCAGAAGCTTATACACCCTCGTTGAACCTCCAGCGCGGTCGCCCTCCACCACGAGCGCGCCGCTCTCCTTGACGAAGATCCCGACGAGTTTTTCCCTCTTGATTCATCACCTCCGACTTAGGCTCCTCCTCTTCCTTGTAGTTTAGGATCCAATCCCAACAATCTCCCACCGGAGACTAAACTAACAAACATAAGACACCCATCAACTCCCACCACGGAGTAAAGACCTTCGAACACATTCCCCGTCCATATTGGCTCGACACTACCGCACCTCTCCTCAAGTACTAAGGCGAGTTGAAAACAAGCGACGTTTCAACCTCTCCGTGTTAGATCGTTCTTGCCTCCCCAAATCATCAGCTTCTACCTTGATTTCTCCCCGCAAGTCTAACTTCGCCTTCTCCCTCCAGACCCACCTTCCTCGCAATGCCTCCCCTTGAAACTTGGACACACCTTGTTTCTTGCATCGATCGCTCTTGGTCCGAAACCGCTCTCGTTAGGGCCACTTGGACTTCCACACCACGTTGATCAACTTTGTGTCCCCCCAACATACCGTTTCTTGATGTCTCCCCTTTTCACACCAACAGCCGGTTCTTTAGCCTCTTGCTCCCACCGAACGAACATCGACATTGTAGGTAGAATACAACATCTTCCCTTAACCCCACGAGCCAACACCTTAGCCCCTTTTGTGACTTCCCAAGACCCACCAATGAAAGAAACACCATACCCTTCACCGTCAAGTTGTCCCACGTAAATCACCCTTCTCCTCAAATCCGAACATGCATCACGTCGTGTAGTTGTAAAACGGCCCCATTAGGTGTCTTCATCATCACATCCCCCTTACCTTTGATCTTCAATGGTTGACCATCACCAAGATAGAGAACCCCAAAATCTCCGCCAGTATCGCTTCATTGATTCTCGCATCCCCACTAGCATGACAAGAAGCTCCGTAATCCAACACCCAATCTTCACTGATCGCTCCTCCCCTAGGATTAATACATCACCACCATCATCCACCACGTTAGCACAACCACCTTTTCCTGACAAATATAACCGATATGCCCCAATTCACCACAATTGTAGCACTTGACCTTTTTCCCCTTTTTAGGTCTTCCCTATTTCTCTCCACCCTAAGTGCGGCCCCATCTACTGACGATTCTCCCCTTTTCTCTTTCCTTCGCAACTCCTCTCAAGGATGAGATCTCTAACCTCCGTATACACCAATCTTTGTTTTTCGACGTACTAATCGTTGTGACAAGAACCTCCCAACTATCGTGCAATGACTTTAGAAGAAAACAAGCTAGCACTTCATCTGGGAGAAAGTAATATCAACACTTTTCAATTGGTCCACCATACCTTTGAAATTGCCGATATGACTTGCCGCCGTACGCCCTCTCGACATCTTCGCATTCGCAAACCTCTTTATCAAATGCACCTTATTGATATTCGACGGCTTCTCATACATGTCCGATGGCGTTTGTAGCAACTCCACCGTTGTCTTGGCCTCCATAGCGTTCCGTGCAACGTCGTCGGTTAGTGGCACTCCTCACCGCTTCCTAACGCCTTCCGATCCAACGTCTCCCAATCCCCTTGTGACATGTCTTCGGGCTTCGCCTTCAAGGGTCCATGAAGATCCTTACAATAAAGGTAGTCTTCAATCCTTGTCTTCCAAAACGTGAAATTCACACCGTTGAATTTCTCGATTGAGTTCTTCAATCTTGATCGCTTTCACCAAAATCCCCAAGAACGCGATTCAAAATTAATCAACTAATGAAAAGATCTTGAATCCTCCGAACCGTGCTACGATACCGCTTGTTGTGAAATTGGTGCTCCCCGTTGCAATCAAAACAAAGAAATCAACACACCCACACGTACAAGAAAGAAACAATCACACACAAGAACACAAGAGTTGTTTACAGGTTCATTCACCAACTCGTGAACTACGTCCGGGGCAATTGCCAAGCCAATATGTATTAGTCTCCTCTCTAATATGTTGCTACAATGTGTTCTAGGCCGAAATTATGCTTATATAGTTATACAAGGAAGCCCTAACTCAGTTTAAGAAGAGATCTAATCAAAATAGGAAACAAAATAAAAAATCTGCTGCAGATTCGGACCGAGCGCGGCCGCCCTCAAGGCCAGCGCGGCCGCCTCAACGGTAAGCTTATACACCCTCGTTGAACCTCCAGCGCGGTCGCCCTCCACCACGAGCGCGGCCGCTCTCCTTGACAGAAGATCCCGACGAGTTTTTCCCTCTTGATTCATCACCTCCGACTTAGGCTCCTCCTCTTCCTTGTAGTTTAGGATCCAATCCCAACAGGGAGTATTATACTCACTCATAACTCATAAGAGAGATGAAGTGCAGTTCAACGAATGAAGATGGACAGCTCAGTGAGCTTCTCATAGATTTAAGAAATTAATAGATAAGATGGTTGCATGAATACTTATTTTAGTGGCAAAACTAGATATATCAAAACCAAATCAATTTTCTGCTGTTGGTACAAATGAAACCCGAAAGAGAAAAAAATCCATTTGAATTATGGCTCCCACATACAAGGTGATATCATATCAGTAAAACCGACACAGCAATCACAGATTGAGGGTATACGTATGAGAGAAGGGGGAGGGGGGGGGGAGAAGAAGGCACCTGGCATGCTAAGGGAGAAGTAGCCTTTTTCATGCAGAAGAGGCAAGGCATCATAAACAAGAACACAGGCCAGGCTGCTCGGACGTAACACAATTCTTGGCAGATTAAGTCTGTCAGAGACAGATTGAGTGAAGTACCAGAGTGAATCTGAGATTAAGCACGCAACAGGCTCCTTGGCAGCAATAGCATCAGACAATAACTGAGCCAAGCAATCATGCAATGGATCAGCACAATATTGGTTGAGGGCTTTGATACACTCAAGGAGATTAAGGACACCAGAAGAAGAAGACTCTGTCTCTGTCATGTTATCGGGTATAGGTTGGAAGTTGAAGTCAGGATAGTTGGACTGGTTGGGAGAGTTAAAGTTCGTATGCAGGATAGTGATACTAAAGCCTCTGGAGTGAAGTATGTTGGCTAGCTGAAGCATCGGATTTAAGTGACCTTGCAATGGCACTGGAAAAAGTAGCACACGCCGGCCAAGCTTTGGTTTCATAAGGATCTTCTCCCCTTGGCTCTCCATGAGGTTCTTAGTTCAACTCTGGGCTACTGCTTAGAAGCTTTGTGCACTTTGTGGTTTTCTAACTCACCCTTGAACTCCTCAGTTTACAGTTTAGTCTTTTTATAATTTTCTGCAATGCTGGCATTACCCAAAACATAAATTAATAATCAAATAATTAGTTAGCACAAATCTTATTGGGCCCAAGGATGCACAAATTGGTAAGTGCATCATACAGATTGAAAAGGGATGAATTAGATTAAAAATCTTACCAAATTTCATGTCACTTCAGTCTTACCAAAAAGGACCTCGACAATAGCCTTAAAAATTAGTTGATTAGTTGTCAAGTACACAGATCAAATGGCAAAGCCCCCTATCTTGTGAATTCATGAGATTTATATTTTGGTACCCCTTTACTCCATACATTTAGTGAACCTCTTGGGCCCATATTTTTGTGCCTGCCATTTCGAAAGTGATTTCAAGACATCTAGCATTATTTTCAGTAAATTAACCGGGTAGTTCATAGATTTTGATGACGCCACAACTTTTGGGGTCTCACTAAGAAGGAAGGACACTGGCTTTGTATGAACTGGATACCTAGATCACAACACAAACAATAAGCACCGTTAGAGACCATGTCGGGGTTGATTCCGGCTTGGGCCCTGGGATGAGAGAGTAAGACCTTTGAGGGTTTGAAAACCGAGATATAAGACTTAAAATGTCTTGGTGTGTTTGTGTGATAGGGTTTAGATAATGTGACTTACATTTTCCAAGAGGACAAATGAGAGTATATATAGTAGGGAGAAGACAGTTGGATGACCTCATCCCTTTTGGAGATATCAACTTTGACCTAGGACACATGTACGTGTCTGGTTGGCTCGTATAATAAACCACGGAGTAATGTAGAAGGATGTCTTTGACTGGACAAGGATATGGGGGCAGGCGACTGTTGGACTTTTATTTTTGAACTTTTTCTTTTCTCTCATGCAATAGATTTAGGTTTTGTAATATTTTTGTTCTATTAATGAAAATATTTGGTTCGTTATATTCATGTTTAGTTATCTCTTTACAAGAGATTTTTACTTTATGAATATTTATTCTTGCTTAATCTTTGGTCGTGGGCACTGCTGTGCCTTGTTAATTTATAGACCGCTTTATGAGATTTACTAACTCCTTATGAAAACATTTAAGTTTATATGAGAATTAACCTTTAATAATATGATCACAATTTATTTTGGCCTTTAGAGTTTGAGGCTTTTCCTCGGTCTGAATTTTGGGCTTTTATTGTAATTTTTTTTTATCCACTCACATAAGTAAGTTACGCGATCTGGACTCTTGAGTCCGCGCTTTAGTAAAAGCCAAGGTAAGCTTCTTTACATATGGGCATGCGAAGTACGATTTGAAGGCAGTCCGCGCATCAGCAGGGCGTGACCGTGCTGGCATCCGTGATTTGGGCATGACCCTACGGGCATTCATTTTGTTAATTCCAGTAGTGAGTAAATAAATTTTTCGTGCTTTTCTGAGTTACAAATCGTACAAACGTATTGCTTTAATAGATTGTAACTACTATCACTATTTTTTACATATACTTGGTACAATTTTTCCTAGAAAAAGTACTTTCTAAGATGATCGATGTTCTAAGCATTTTTGAGGTCTATTCCCTCTTTTGTCCGCAATTTGTAGCTCCCCTCTTTGATTATTTGGGTGACTTGATACGGACCTTCCCATTTTGGAGAAAGCTTGTGGAAACTGGGCTGGATTCCTAGAACCTCTAAATTTCGTAATACCCAATCTCCCACAGATAAGCTTTTTTTTGCTAAATCTCTTGTCATGATGTTTTTTGGCTTTTTGCTTATAGTTGACCATTTTTTTCTAGCTAGCATCCTTTTTTCTTCGAGATCATCTAGATCGCACCTTCTGGCGGTCTCATTTTGCATTTCATCGAAATATGTGATTCTATAGGAGCGAAGGGTTACTTCTACTGGGGTGATAGCCTCTGACCCATACGTGAGCGAGAAATGAGTTTCACCCGTTGAGTTCCTTATCGTGGTGTGGACTACATATTTTATGCCTCCTCTAGCGGTTGGTAAGGGTCCTATTATATCAATTCCCCATGTATCAAACGGCCATGTTGGTATTACCAACGTTTGCTCTGTTGATGGGAGTCTAGGGATATACGTAAACCGCTGGCATTTGTCACATTTTCTTACATATTCCTCTACATCTTTCCTCATTGTTGGCCAATAGAAACCTTGAAATTTTATTTTGTCCAAGATATTGCGGGCTCCAGGATGTCCTCCACACACTCCTTCGTGAACCTCATAGAGTAGGTTTATGACTATGTGAGTTTTTACGCTTCTGAGGAGAGGTTTGATGAATGACCTTCTGTACAGTAATCCATCTATGACCGTATATTTTGCGGACACCTTTTTTATGAGTCTTGCTTTTGCTTGATCCTTGGGGAGGGTTTCTTTTTCGATGTAATCCTTGATTTCATCTACCCAGTCCCTTTCTTTGTCCTTAATATTGTTAATTTGGACCTGATCTATGGCAGGCGCCTCTACGAACTCGATTTAGCAGTCCGCATTTAGATCCTCAATTTCTTGCTCGGTGATTCTGGACATGAGGTCTGCTCTGCATTGCCTTCTCTCATTATTTGAATCAGTTCATATTATTCAAAGCTTTTAAGAAGAGTTTTTGCCAGACCACAGTACATTGCTAAGACCGGGTTTATTGTATCATACTGTCCCTTTATCTGATTCACTATGAGCTGAGAGTCGCTGTTTATCTCTAGATTTGGAACACCCATGTCCTTGGCTAGCTCCATGCCTGCTATGACTGCTTCATATTCAGCTTGATTATTTGAGGCTTCAAACTCGAATCTTAAGGCTCTTTCAAATCTTTCTCCGAACGGTGCGATCAGAAGTATGCCCGCACCACTCATCAACTTGCTCACAGATCCATCAACAAACAGAGTCCATATTTCTTGTGGACGCTCTTTGATAAGAGCTGTCTCTGTTTCTTGAGTTTCTTGGGTTTCTACCCTTTTTCTTTTCTTCATCTCGCTGTCATCAAGTTTGAATGATGTTTCAGCTACGAAATCTGCTAAAGCTTGCGCTTTGATGGTCCTTCTTGGTGAGTAGGTGATATGGAACTCAGTAAGCTCTATAGACAACGCTAACATTCTTCCTGAGGACTCTAGTTTGTACAAGACTTTCTTAAGTGGTGCTTCTGTGAATACAGTGATTGGGTGTGCAGAAAAATAAGCTCGTAATTTTCGAGCAGCTACAAGCAATGCATAAGCTAACTTCTCTATATTGAGATATCGAATTTCTACGGTGGACAACGCCTTTGATACATAATAAACTGGTTTTTGGGAGTTATTTTCCTCCCTCACAAGAACAGCGGCTACTGCCAGGTGAATATTTGCTAAAAACAGAAAAAGTTCTTCCCCGGGCTGCTGAGGATAGCGGGTTGCCCGAGGTATATCTCGACTTCTTTAAAAATCAGATCGCATTCTTCATTCCATGCTAACTCATTGGCCTTCTTCCCCCATTTGAGAGTTTTCAAGAAGGGGAGACATTTCTCTGCAGACCGTGAGATGAAGCGGCCAAGTGCTGTGATGCGCCCGTTTAGCTTTTGCACATCCTTCACATATGCAAGGGGTTTCATTTCTAACAATGATTTGATTTTCTCAGGGTTTGCCTCGATTCCGATTTTGGTTGACCATGAATCCTAGGAACTTGCCCGCTTTTACCCCAAAGACACATTTGAGGGGGTTAAGATTCATGTTGTTGCGGCGCAAATTGGAGAAAGTTTATGTCACGTCGAGCTCGTGGGAATTCTCATTTGTTTTTATGACCATATCATCAATGTAGGCCTTGAGATTTTTGCCTAGCTGATACTTAAAAACGATGTTGACCATTCTCTGGTATGTGGCTTTTGCGTTTTTCAGTCCAAAGGGCATCATTGTATAGCAGTAGGTCTTGCCCGCGGCTATAAAAGCAACCGAGGCAAAATCTTCTGGAGCCATTTTGATCTGATGGTAACCAGAGTATGCGTCGATGAAACTTAAGACCCTATGCCCGGCTATAGAGTCCACCAATCTATCAATTCGATGAAGAGGGAAGCAATCTTTGGGGAAAGCCTTGTTGAGGTTTGTGAAGTCAACACACATCCTCCACTTTCCATTGGGCTTTTTTACCATCACCACGTTTGCTAGCCACTTGGGATATGAAATTTCTTTGATTATCCCTGCTTTAAGTAGTTTTTCCACCTCTTCCTAGATCGCGATCTCCTTCTCCAGAGAAAGTATCTTGATTTTGGTGGATGCGTTTGAAAGAGGAGCTGTCATTAAGCTTGTGGACGATAACATCTTCGCTTATTCCTTGTATATCATCCAACCTCCAAGCGAACACATCACTGTTCTTTCTGAGGAACTCGATCAAGATTCTTCTCTCCTCGGGTGAATTTCCAGACCGACCTTAATTTTTTGCTCGGGATAGTTGACATTAATTATCACTTCCTCGAGCTCGTCGTTAGGCCGGAGATCGCTTATCTCTCGGTTGTGGAGGGAGTCAAATATGATTGTGGGGGAGGGGAGAAGAGCTTGCTCCTGGGAGAGCAGACATGAAATATATGATTTCTCGGTCTATGTCCCCCAAGATTCCCTTATCCACATATCCTCCAGCAACTGAAGCCATTCTCTTGGCCCTCCTGCTCTTCTTGAGCTTAATTTTGATGGAGTGGAAGGACAACATTCCCACGAACTTGGGTTGCGGGCATTTTCCCTTACCCTTACTCCGCTTTGCTTCCTCTCCCACCTGCGAGCAGGATACCTTATTTTTCAACTTTTTCTTCTCCTCCAGAGTTTTGAGAAATCTTTCAGGCTGGTTCTTTATGACCGCTGCTCCGCCATGTGTGTTGAATTTTATTCTTTGATGGGGGACGACGCTACAATTCATGGTGCAGCCTGACCCGTGACTCGAGGATGGCATTGTACTGGGATTGTAGATCTATGACAATGAAGGTGACTTTAGCTATTTTTTGTAGGGGCTTTTCCCCTGTTGTCACCTCAAAATCAATTGTCCTTTTCATATGGATGGTGTGGCTGGTGAACCCTTCGAGCAATCCGGCGTAAGGGGTGAGATGGGCTTTAGACATTTTCATCTTCTACTAAGGATGATAGTAGAGAATGTCTCTTGCCGCGCCGGTGTCGATGAACACCCTGCTTATATTTGTCCGGCAAATCCTCATCTTTATGGTTAAGGGCTGGGTGGAGTGAAGAGAGTGGAAGCGAGCTCGCTTCTCCTGAAACCTATTTCTTGCTCTTTTTATGGAGCTAAGGCAGGAATCATGAAGACCTTTTCTAGGGTCTTAATCTGATGAGACAGCTGGGTGTTGGAGGGCGCCTCTACTCCAAAATAGTTAATTTCATAGGTCCCTTGCTTGTCATCATCATTATTTCTCTCTCCTTTCTGGGCCGCGTTGAGCTCGAGCCTTGTTTTTGTTATTGTTGTTATTGTTGCCTTTGACCCAATTGGTCAGCTCGCCATTGTCAATTTTTTGCTGAATGATCCTTTTCAGCTGGAAGCAATCCTTCGTACTGTGACCGTGGTCATTGTGATAGTCACAAAACTTGTTTCTTGACCTCTCATACAGTTTTCTTGTCATTGGAGGAGGAGGAACTTTCATTGTTTTCAAGATGGCAGCCCGCGGTGCGATCAGGGGAGTATACACTGCTTCATTCACAATTTTTTTTAATTTTTCAGTATTGCGGTTTCTGTTTTACCCCTAGGTTTAACCGCGGCTGGATCCTTGACCGACCTCCTTAACATGCTCAATTCTTTCTATGACCGGTCTGCGAGCAGCCAACTCTGAGGATTCCTCTGTGGAGGCAACAGACGTGGCCCTCTCATACATCTCCTCCACATCATTTGGCCTGTTTGAGGCAAAGTTCATTTTTAGGAAGCTGGAGGTCAGACCACATTCAAAGCAGAGCTGGATATCGCTCTCAGACAGGTCTATGATCTGCTCGGCCATCTTTCTGAACCAAGTGATGTATGATTTAATGGTTTCACAGGCCCTGCTTGATCCTGACCAGTTCGGTCCTCGGTCTCGCGGGCTCACCTGCCCCATCAAAAGAGTTTAAAAAGGCACTCCTGAATTGCTCGAAGCTTTTGATAGATTTTGGCTTGAGGGCCAGCATCCATGACAAGGCCTTGCCCGTGAAAGAGGTAGTTAAGGCTTTACACATCATAGCCTCATCCGAAGAAAATAAGGTCATTTGCCCTTCGAACCTCCCCATATGGCATTTCGCATTGGTGGAGCCATCATAAGGCTCTATCTGGGGAGTCTTCCCTCTTTGGATGGGAGCATTTGCGATCTTGTCCGCAAAGACATCCATTGTGCATCCACACTTCGAGCTGCCTTGTTGGTGGGTTCCCACATTTGGTCCATGAATTTGATGAAGTTCGGATTCATGTTTTCTGTTTTTATATTCTTGGAAAGAGAAACCACGGCCTTTCCCTTGGTCTTAGCCAGGGGTTGTACTTTGGATTTCTCGGGGAGATGAGTGGATTCTGCCTCCTCACCCTCTTCCTCCTCATATTCCTCATCGTGATCGAGCTCAACGATGGGTACCTCTAACCTCTAACCTCTTGGTTCCGTAGCCTGACTAGCTATAGATTTTGTCCGGACTCTCTGGTTTAACCGTAGGGAGCCTTCTTGTTGGGGAATGCCACCATTGGCCTCCAACTCCACCAGCTCGAGTTGGGCATCATTTATTTCCATGGCTTCAGCTACTAGCCTAGCCCTCTCAGCAAGAGCTTGATTTCTCTTGAGTATTAACTCAGGAGTTATAGGAGAGGTAGGTAGGGTTTTTTGGACTGTTCGTTTGAGGGGCCTTTTCATTGCAGGCAGCCTCAAGCTTCTCCCTAAGGTCTCTTTGAGATGAAGTAAGAGATTCTTGGATGTTAGCACGGCCACCCAACCTATTAAAGCTGAGGTGCTTGGTCTAACAGGGTTTATGTTCGAGGGAGAAGGCTGGTTATTTCCTGGAGGAATAAGGTAACCAGCGTTTTGTAAAGGGGTTTCAGCCATTTTGAAAATAAGAAAGTGAGAGTTTTTTCTGTGAATGAGTGTTTGGGATGGTGTTTATTTCAACAAGACACGAGATTACACGAGAAAACAAGAGCATTTCCCGGCAATGGAACTACTGATGACGCCACAACTTTTGGGGTCTCACTAAGGAAGGACACTGGCTTTGTATGAACTGGATACCTAGATCACAACACAAACAATAAACACCGTTAGAGACCAAGCCGGGGTTGATTCCGGCTTAGGCCCTCGGGTGAGAGAGTAAGACCTTTGAGGGTTTGATAACTAAGATATAAGACGTAGAATGTCTTGATGTGTTTGTGTGCTAGGATTTAGATAATGTGACTTACCTTGTCCAAGAGTACAAATGAGAGTATATATAGTAGGGAGAGGGCAGTTGGATGACCTTAACCCTTTTGGAGATATCAGCTTTGACCTAGGACACGTGTCCGGGCCTGGTTGACTCATACAATAAAACACAGAGTATTGTATAAGGATGTCTCTGATTGGACAATGATATGGGGGCAGGCGACAGTTGGTGCAGCACCGTACGCGAATGATAGGCGCCTGAGTCACCATTTAATGTGATATTGACAAGCCTACCAGCTGGTGTCAGAGCTTGTACGGAGTCTTGTCTCATATGCATGATATCAACCGTGAGTCTGGTATGAGACCGCGGTCAACGCGAACTAGATTGGCTTGGTCAGCGCGATCTGGTTGTCCGCAGTCACATAAGTGCCACATCATATATGTCCTTTGTATCAGAGCGAGCTTGGGCCCAATCTGAAAGGTCCGGACTCATCTGATTTCAATAACATATTGAAGGATCCAATAAACATATGCCTCAAAAACATATCTCTAAAACCTGTAATAATACAATAGTTAAATCTATTAATAATCAAATAATGAAAAAAAGAATCTCAATACATTAAAGTGGGTGAAAATGCAGCACTTCTAAAAGATTTCCTCAAACAATTTTTTTGGACAGAAGAGCCCATTCAACCACCTTTAAATTAAATCCCTACTATCCTACTCAACCAATCGCCTTCTGCCTGAATCCAACAACACCATCGTAACAACAAATAGAAAAGGAAATGCTTATGTTAATATTCAAAGACACGCATCAAATCCCATATACCACACAACTCTATGTAGTAGTAGTATACCAATTATTTAAAAGAGGGATTTACCATATAATCTCTCTAACTTACCAATTTTACCTCATAAATATTTCATCTAACTATATAATTCCTAGCTTAATAAGTACAATCTCCTTCTCATTTAACTAATTTCACCCTCCCATCATTTTACTAAGTCCACTCTCTTTATCAATTTACTTTCTCTCCAACCACCATCACCTTAGGTCATCCTTCCCCATCTTCTCCAGTCAACAACTCCGGCAACCATCAACTCCGGCGACCAACCCCGACGATTTTTTTTTATGTCGGCGACCTAAAACCTGAGAACTTAACTTATCAGTAAGTTTTCAGTTGTCAACTAAACTACTAAGAACACGATCAACTCCGGCGACCACCAACTACAGCGACCTCTCCGGTGATCAAACAACTGAAAACTTAACTTATCAGTAAGTTCTCAGTTGTCAACTAAACTACTAAAAACACGATTAACTCCGGGGACCACCAACTCCGGGGACCAAACAACTGAAAACTTAACTTATCAGTAAGTTCTCAGTTGTCTTCACTAAGAACACGATAAACTCCGGCGACCAAACAACTGAGAACTTATCAGTAAGTTCTCAGTTGTCAAATAAAACTACTAAGAACACAATCAACTTCGGCGATCTCTTCGGCGACCAAACAACTGAGAACTTAATTTATAAGTAAGTTCTCAATTGTCAACTAAACTAATAATAACACGATTAACTCCGGCGACCACCAACTCTGGCGACCATACCACTGAGAACTTAACTTATCAGTAAGTTCTCAGTTGTCTCCACTAAGAACAGGATCAACTCCTGGGATCAAACAACTGAGAACTTATCGGTAAGTTCTCAGCTATCAACTAAACTACTAAAAACGTGATCAACTCCAGCGACCACCAACTCCGGCGACCAAACAACTGAGAACTTAACTTATCAGTAAGTTCTCAGTTGTCAAATAAACTACTAAAAATACGATTAACTCCGGCGACCACCAACTTCGACGACTAAATAACTGAGAACTTAACTTATCAATAATTTCTCAGTTGTCTCCACTAAGAACATGATCAACTCCGGCGACCAAACAACTGAGAATTCATATGTAAAAAAAATAAAAACATTAATGACAAAACTGAATAAAGATTAAATAGTCCCTTTGTCCCCAAAAAATGATAATTTCAAATTTGCTTTTGAAAATTTGATTTTTTTTAACTGTAACATGTTTTTTATTTTCATGTTTGCTGGAATAGATGCAATCAATAAATATCTTCCACTTATGCTCTCTCCTCTTATTACACTATTATTTCTTAGTTATTATGTTTAAATATTTGGTCCACACTCACGTGGGACGGATGGGCTATTCAACTTGTTCCTTAAGTGGGAAAAGTACATTGCTCAAAAACAAAAAGTATAACAGTAGATCTATAGTTGACTTTTTGTTACCAGTGCAATAACTTCAGTTTTATTTTATTGTTAATGGAGCATCTACCCATTCTTTGTTTTTTATATAATTAATCTCGTTGCTGGATTGCCGAATGAATATCCAAATTTATTTTCGATGAAGCAAGTATGAACATTTATTTTAGAACAGACAAAGTAGTATTAACCAAAATAAAATATTATCTGAGCTGTCGGTTGTCAAAAAAGAGGATAAATTGCAACAACAAACAGTTTGACAAAATACTCAAGCTTGGTGACAACCTCTCCAATATTATGTCGCCTTTTAGAACTACTCTGCAAGCATTGACAAGCAATTTTGGAAAACACATCCAAACAGTTTGATAAAATACTTCCATTTAGACTAAGATCAATGAATTGACCAATTTTTCCTTCTTTCACACATTGTTTAACCCATCAAGATAAACCCCATTGCTCCTCATCTATTCTTGAATCCACGGCGGGCTTCCCATATAACACTTCAAATAACACTACTCCAAAAGCATACACATCAAAAAATTTTGTCAGCCTATGGGTCAAGAAATACTCAGCATCCAAATAGCCAAATGTACCTTTGACATATGTGTAAACATCAATGCATGGTTGATTTTTTGGGCCAATTTTAGACAACCCAGAGCCTGAGATCTTTGCTTCCATATTCTCATCCAAAAGAGAACAATATCTGGCCTGAATCTCTTTACTCTGGCTAAGAGAGTGCGATTGGAGGTAGGGAGGAGAGGGTGGACAGAAGATGAGAGAGAAAGACACAGAAGGGAGGAAGGACAAGGGCTAGCCGACGGAGGGAGGGGCTGTTGGATGGTCGGAGGTGGGGGAATGCGTGGCCGGAGGTAGGGAAGGAGAACATCATGTTTCGCCGGCGTCGACAATAGCATCAGAGTCAGAGGTTGTGAGAAATGCTCACAGATATGAGGGAGAAAGGGAAGTACTTTAGAGAGATAAAGTAGAGAGAGAGGAAGAGGGGAGACGATCGCCGAAGTTTGAGAGGAGAGAGGTCGCCGGAGTTACGGAGGATAGAGATCGCCGGAGCAAGAAGTTATCAGAGAGAGGGTAGAGAGAAAGTAGAGAGAGGGGGTGAGTGTGTGTTTTGTGTGTGTGATTTGAGAAGGGTGGGTGTTTATTTTGGGTTAGAGGGACTATATGGTTAATTATTTTGTGGGTTAGGATTAAAACTAGGAGGTAAATATAATAACTTGTTGTCTTAGGACGTAACGTAATTTTCTCTACTAATTAATTCACAAACATTTGATGAAGATAAAAAGAGTAAATTAATAGCTATAAATAGACTCGGGATTCCAATAAGAATGAACACATTACTCCCTATATGACTTACATAGTTGGGTGATGATGTCAAAAACGTTCGGATCAGCTCAAATCCATCGGCATGTTGTATTCTGAATGATTGAATAGCCTAAAAAATAAGAACAAACACGTAAACTAAGCGGGGGCTTCACCGGCAAAGGCCCTCCGGCGTGAGAGTAAGTATTTGTGTTTAGAAAGAGAAATCAATTGACAAGAGATTAGAGTTAAAAGATGTGTTACCAAAATAATGTGAATTATGGCTTGTATATATAGGCATAGCATTGTATAATCCTTGTTGGATAAGAAAGCGTGTGATATAAGGTTATAATTATAAGAGGATTATAATTGTTCACATTCCTTATTTGAATAGGATTATGTAATAGTAATCTGCACGTATGCCTCAGAGCGAGCTACTTAGCATAAGTTGCTTGGTCGACTTGGGTTGACGCCGATAAAGTGGAGAGTAAGGATAAGGAAGCCAATTTCCTTTATTATATGGAGACCGAGGAGGGGCTCCTCGTCTTTAAAGGAGGCTTTGCTCGGCCTTGTTGGATGCCTTGCTCGGCATATGAGATTATGCCTCGTCGGCATAGAGTTTTGTTATTCCTTGGTCATTATTCGCTCTGCTACATCTAAGTCGACATAGTGGGAATGACGAGTAAGCTAGACGAGCAAAGGTAGGACTCACTTTGTCGTAATTGACACTTTAGAGAGATAAAGTAGAGATATAAAGTAGAGAGAGGGGAAGAGGGGAGATAATCGCCGGAGTTTGAGAGGAGAGAGGTCGCCGAATTTTGGGAGGAGTGAGGTCGCTGGAGTTACGGAGGATAGAGATCACCGGAGCAAGAAGTTATCAGAGAGAGGGTAAAGAAAAAGTAGAGAGAGAGGGGGTGAGTGTGTGTTTGTGTGTGTGATTTGAGAGGGGTGGATGTTTATTTTGGGTTAGAGGGACTATATGGTTAATTATTTTGTGGGTTAGGGTTAAAACTAGGAGTTAAATATAATAGCTTATTGTCTTAGGACGTAACGTAATTTTCTCTACAAATTAATTCACAAACATTTGATGAAGATAAAAAAAAAATTAATAGCTATAAATGGACTCGGGATTCCAATAAGAATGAACACATTACTCCCTATATGACTTACATAGTTGGGTGATGATGCCAAAAACGTTCGGATCAGCCCAAATCCAGCGACATGTTGTATTCTGGATGATTGAATATCCTAAAAAAAGAAGAACAAACACGTAAACTAAGCGGGCGCTTCACCGGCGAAGGCCATTCGGCGTGAGAGTAAGTATTTGTGTTTAGAAAGAGAAATCAATTGACAAGAGTTTAGAGTCAAAAGATGTGTTACCAAAATAATGTGAATTATGGCTTGTATATATGCATAGCATTGTATAATCCTTGTTGGATAAGAAAGCGTGTGAGATAAGGTTATAATTATAAGAGGATTATAATTGTTCACATTCCTTATTTGAATAGGATTAGGTAAAAGTAATCTGCACGTACTCCTCAGAGCCGAGCTACTCGACATAAGTTTCTTTGTCGACTTGGGTTGACGCCGATGAAGTGGAGAGTAAGGATAGGTAAGCCAATTTCCTTTTATTATATGGAGACCGAGAAGGGGCTCCTCATCTTTAAAGGAGGCCTTGCTCGGCCTTGTTGGATGCCTTGCTCGGCATATGAGATTATGCCTCGTCGGCATATAGTTTTGCTATTCCTTGGTCATTATTCGCTCAGCTATATCTAGGTCGACATAGTGGGAATTGTTAGAAATATTTGCTATTATTATTCGCTCAGCTATATCTAGGTCAACATAGTGGGAGTTGTTAGAAATAATCACCTGCATAGACAAAGATTAAAAACACAGAAGAGGAAGAGAAGGACACGGTAAGAAAGGAGAGAAAAAACCGATGTGCCTTTGTATTTCACGGATCATCTCTTTTATAAAGAGAATTACATATCAACTCTATTCTAGGAAGATAATATGTACAATAATCTATCCTAATAATTTACATAAGAATCAGGAGCTGAATATATGGAATATATTTACATGATATACACCATTTACTCTTCACACGTTTGTCTTTGGTGGCAAGTATATTGACTTGGACTTTTTGACCGTTGACTCGATAATATTGCTTTCACCCTCCCTCAAGCGAAGGGGAGTGAAGCGGAGATGAAGCTTGGAAGATAGTAGTTGAAAGAGTGGAGCAGCCAGGCTTTTGGTAAATAAGTCAGCCAATTGGTCGGAAGAGGCAATATGATGAAGGCGAAGAAAGCCTCTGTCATGTAGCTCGCGAATGAAATGCAAATCAATTTCAATATGGCGTGTGTGAGCATGAAAAACTGAGTTCTTGGACATGTGAAGAGCTAAAATATTATCACAGAATAATATTGGTGGAGAGAGGGGAATGCCTAATTCACAAAATAGGAAGGAAAACCATATAATTTTGGTTGCGGTAGAGGCCAATCCCCTATACTATGCCTCACTACTAGAACGAGAAACTGTGTGCTGCTTTTTAGCCGTCCATGCAACCAAATTAGGTCCAATAAAGACACATGCACCTATGGTGGAGCGGCGATTATCCGGCGATCCAGCCCAATCGGCATCACAAAATGTGATGATGGAGGTATCCGGAGATTTTTCAAAGGATAATCCAAGAGAAACTGTACCTTTCAAGAATCGAAAAATACGTTTGACAGCTTGGAGATGAGAAGTGCGTGGCGCATGCATGAATTGACAAACTTGGTTGACGGCAAATGAAAGATCTGGACGCGTGAGAGTGACATATTGTAACCCTCCTACCATGCTACGGTACAGTTTTGCATTCGGAAGTGGGTTTCCATCTGAGGCCGAAAGATGTATCCCAAGTGCAAGAGGGGTCGGTGCCGGCTTGCTCAAATGGAGGTTGAATTTTTGTAACAAGTCAGATGCATACCTAGTCTGATTAAGGTGCAAGTGAGAAGTAGTCCTTGTTGCTTCAATACCTAGAAAAAAGCTGAGTTGACCCAACTTTATACTTTCAAAAGTAGAACAAATAGTATCTAGGACTTTGTTAACCACGGAAGAAGATGAGCCTGTTACCAAAATGTCGTCCACATAAACTAGGATGATAACTATCGAATCTGCGCAGTTTCGTATGAATAGAGAGGAATCGGCATGAATATTAAAGAACCCAAGAGTGAGTAGAAAGTCATGAAGCCGAGTGAACCACGCACGTGGTGATTGTTTAAGTCCATAGAGGGCTCGATGAAGTTTGCACACATGATTTGGATGAGCCGGGTCAACGAATCCAGGAGGCTGAGCCATGTAAACTTCTTCGGTCAAAAAACCGTTGAGAAAGCATTGCGAACATCTAACTGCTCGATGGGCCAATCCCGAGAGTGAGCTAGAGAGAGAATGGTTTGAATGGTAGCTGGTTTTACAACGGGACTGAATGTCTCGTCATAGTCAACGCCTTCTTGTTGGGTGTAACCCTGGGCAACCAACCGAGCCTTATACCGTTCAATCGAACCGTTATCCTGACGCTTGACCTTGTATATCCATTTACTATAGACAATATTGTGATGAGATGGGGGAGGTACAAGGGACCAAGTACCGTTCTTGTGGAGAACTATAAGCTCATCATTCATTGCGGATTGCCAATGAGAGAAGGGCGCTGCTTGACGGAATGTACGGGGCTCAAACAGAGGAGAGTTTGAGTTAACAGCAGTAAATCCAAAGTGATGTTTAAGACGAAAAATACCATCCTTGGATCTTGTAATCATAGGGTGATTACTAGCAAGTGGAGGATCAGAGGCTGAAGAAGGAATTTCACCATTAAGAGTAGTATTGTGGGCTGGAACTTGTTGATCCGCAGCTGCATTGGGCCATGTACCAGACTGATTTTGCTCAAGAAAAGATGGGGGCTGGACGGGCGAATCCGACCCAACCCAGGAAGACGCGGAAGCTAGAACAGAAGAGTGGGTTGGATTGTTAGACGGTGCTGGCCCAAGTGGTGAATCTGCCTGCTGTGGACTGACAATAGAAGGGAGTGCAGTTGGCGCAGAAGGCCCAGTTGGTAGGGTTGCAACAGGAATCGGGCTTGTGTCCTTTATGGCTGCCAAGGTATAGAGATTAGAGGGAGGAACGGGCCTTGGTGGAATGAAAGTTGTAGTCTTCGGGACCCAATTTCCTTGAGTTTGTGGCTGCAAAGCTGGTACAGCAGTAGAAAATGTTTTTGCAACATAGTAAAAGTGACTCTCATCAAAAAGCACATGTCGAGATATAAAAATTCGACCCGTAATTGGATTGAAACAACGATACCCTTTCCGCATTTGATCATATCCCAAAAAAACACAAGGTGTAGATTTTAGCATGAGCTTGTGACTATTGTATGGGACAAGGTTTGGGAAACAAGTGCAACCAAATACTTAGAAAAATTTATAATCCGGTGTTCGTTGCCACAATTTTTCAGGGGGAGAAAAATACTTTAACTGTCGCATAGGCAAACGATTACTGAGAAACACGGCCGTAGAAAAGGCTTCTACCCAAAAAGTATGGGGAACACGAGATTGTGCAAGTAAACATAAGCCCATTTCAACAATGTGTCTGTGTTTTCGCTCAACTACTCCATTTTGTTGAGGGGTATATGGACACGAAGTACGATGACCAATACCATTTTGAAATATGTATGAAGCAAATCTACGATTAATGAATTCCCCACCCCCATCAGTTTGGATCGTTTTGACCGTATGAATGGCAGATATTTTACGAGTTAACTGTTTTTCAATAAGGGTTTTAAATTCAGTAAACACCATAAACACATCGGATTTTTGAAAGATAGGAAACATCCACACATATCTAGAGAAATCATCCACAATAGATAAATAAAACTTGAACCAGAAATAGAAGCAATGGGGGAAGGTCCCCAAACATCTAAATGAAGTAAATCTAGGGGTTTTGCAGAATGAAAAGACCTAGTTTGAAAAGGAAGATTACATGACTTGTCGAGAGGGCAAATATGACACATATCATTATTTCGAACAGATCCGCTAACCGGAATCTTGACTTTATTGACTAGACACTGAAAAACTTGAGAAGACGGGTGACCCAACCGGGCATGCCACGTAGATGAAGAGGCACGCTCGCCAATTAATGCCAAGGAATTAATGCGTGAACTGGGAATGAATGACAAAGTGTAGAGATCTCCCGCATTATTGCCAGAAAGAATAGTCCTCTTGGTACAATTGTCCTTCACACAGAACCCGAAAGCTGTTAGTTAAAAGAAACAATTATTGTCAAGACAAAATTTACGAATGGAAAGTAAGGACCGACTAATTTTGGGCACATGTAAAACTGTATTCATGACAAAAGAATGATCATTAGCAGTAAAGTTTATAGAACCAATATTTGCAATGGGAATAGAAGAGCCATTAGCAACTATAATAGAATCATTACCTGAATACGGAGAGAATTGTTGCAGAACATCCGGATTGGATGTCATGTGATTAGTCGCACCGGAATCAAGTACAAACGAAACGGGAGCCATGGGTGAAGAACCATTGTAGGGTGAACTACTACCAGGATAATATTGAGCATTATAAGCAAAGTTTGCCCTTTGGTAGCAAGTGTCAGCTTCATGGCCTTTTTTCTTGCAAATTTGGCAACTGACAATGGTAGGATCCGGACTTAAAAAGGGATTTGGTGGTGTATAAGGAACCGATGCACTTTGGGCAGTAGGCCGAAAGTGATGAGGGGCGGGGGAATGATGAAACTGGGGAGGGAGAGGAAGAAGACCCTGACCATTACCCTTTCTTTGGTGGCGATTATTACGACGCCCATTACCCTATTTGAATTAGCCATAAAAAAGAACCCTCCAGGATTTTGATGGCCACTCGGCCGAAACCCTCCCTGAAACCCAAGATTATGTGTGGATGGGGAAGGAGTTGGGGTGGATTTGTGAGAAGACATTTCAGTTTCTTTGATGGTTGCTAGAGCACTAAGAGAAGGATGAGTTTGGTTAGAGAATTTTTTTCTGGAGAGCTTCTTCCTGAAAGAGTAAATCTTTGAGGTCCTCAACAGTAGTGTCACCCTTGGAATTTTGAGTGGTGATGAATTCTTTATATGTGTGACCTAATCCCCCTAGAATTCAACTACAAAGAGTTTGATTTGAGGCGCCTCACCGGCTCTAGACAGAGAATATGCTAAAGTTTTAGCTCGGAGAACATATTCTTGTATAGTCATACCAGGAGAGAGTGAAAGATCATGTAACTCCTCCTGAAGTTTCTGAATGTGAATGAGAGAGGCAACCCCGAATTCTTTAGCAAGAAGATTCCATGCCTCCGGAGCGGTATAGCATGGGTTTACGTGAGGTTGGACATCGAAAGTGACCGTGGCTTTGATCCATCCAAGGACGAATCGAGAAGTGTGAATAAATAACTCATATGCCGGATTGGCAGTAGAGTTAGGAGAGATAGTGCGGGGAGGAGGGACTTTGTCAGATACGACATGGGTTAAAGAATGGATTTCTAACATTGAAAGGAAAAGAGAACTCCAATTTTGATAGTTCTCATTTGACAATCTACAATGACCCATGTATGATTGAACATTAAAAAGGACGGGAAGACCATACTTGTTGTTTGAAGAATTACCTTTCCCAGGACCGTTATTAGCCATGGTGTCGGAAGGAGGAGAGGTTCTTGATGACTCGTCACCCATGGCTTTAAAATGCTCTTGATACCATGTTAGAAATAATCACCTGCATAGACAAAGATTAAAAACACAGAAGAGGAATAGAAGGACACGGTAAGAAAGGAGAGAAAAAACCGACGTGCCTTTGTAATTCACGGATCATCTCTTTTATAAAGAGAATTACATATCAACTCTATTCTAGGAAGATAATATGTACAATAATCTATCCTAATCATTTACCTAAGAATCAGGAACTGAATATATGGAATATATTTACATGATATACACCATTTACTCTTCACACGTTTGTCTTTGGTGGCAAGTATATTGACTTGGACTTTTTGACCGTTGACTGGATAATATTGCTTTCAGGAATGACGAGTAAGCTAGACGAGCAAAGGTATGACTCACTTTATCGTAATTGAGACTTGTATGGATTATATTTTGGGCCTAATCCATTGGAATTTGCTCGGCCCGATCCACGTTCGTACCTCGATTTATACCGTTCAGTGGGGTATAGCTTCGAGCAGCTTACAGGCACCAACTTTGATCACTGAACAAGATCATGTATTTGCAATGCGTGTCCAGAAGGCTACTGGGTCAGCAATATCTCGGGTCTCATTGAGCTTATTTGAGGCATTTCATCGAGCAGCTTGCAGGCACCAACTTTAATCACTAATCCATATCAGGCAATGCAATGCGTGTTCAGAAAGAAGCCAACATTATTACTGGGTCAGCAATATCTCATCGGGCCCCCTTTTCTAAGAGAGTCCACAGTACACTATCACAACCAGGCATAATTAAGCTTCATAAACATTTTATTTTTTTATTTTAATTAGTGAAGTAAAAGAAAAACAGGATTTCTGAATCAGAACACATTTACATAACTGATGAAATACTACTAGAAGCATTCTTTGTTGATCAATCATTTATCAAAGTTATCTCTAACTAGAGATCTCAATGGACTTAACATCAGGCTTCTTCACCTCCTCCTTAGGCACAGTCACGGTAAGTACACCGTTCTCCATTGCCGCCTTCACCTCATCAACCTTCGCATTTTCCGGCAGCCTGAACCGCCTCAGGAATTTGCCGCTGCTACGCTCCACACGGTGCCACGTATCACTCTTCTCCTCCTTCTCTTTGCTCCTCTCTCCGCTAATCTGCAGAACCTTTCCTTCTTCCACCTCCACCTTCACTTCCTCCTTCTTTAATCCCGGAAGGTCCGCCTTGAAAACGTGCGCCTCCGGCGTCTCCTTCCAATCAATCCTTGTGTTGGCGAATGTCGTTGTTTCCTTGGCGAATTCGGAGCGAGGGCCTGAGAGAGCAGTGCTGGTGTTGCTCAAGGGGAAGTCCTGGAATGGGTCCCAAATGTCGAGGGAGAATGGGTCGAAGACGTTGCTTCGTCGGCCGCCGAAGAAGCTGCTCGGAATTAGAGACATTGTTGCCGGAATTGAGAACTGACAGAAGATTCTGTAGATTCGATCAATTGCTTGAGTAATTTGATTGGATCAATTAGAGAAGAAGAAGGTATTTATAGGAGAATGTGAAGGCAATATAGGCCTATTTCAAAATAAGTCTTTGAGAGGCTTCAGGAAGGCTAAAGAAAAATCTAGAGATATGGGATCTTTATGACGCCATTATTGGGAGTGAACATGCTTTCTTCTGTAGGATGTTTCTCGAACATAATACTCCCTCGTCACTCGGCCGCACTTTGGGCTTTCGTCATTTGGCGTCACCCGACTTGCAGACGGTCAAAATGGAAACCTTAAATCACTATTCTCTCCACTCATTCTCTCTTCTACATTTTTTTAATACTCACAACACCATTATAATTTACTATTCCCTCCACTCATTCTCTCTCATATTTTTAAATTACACTCACAACATTTACCTTTTCCTTAATCCCCGTGCCATTTTAAAAAATCCTAAGTCGGCCGAAACGGAGGGAGTAGTATATTTTTAAATGTGGTTCTAACTGAAAAAAAAAAAAAAAAAAAAAAAAAAGCAATGCTTTAATGTACAAAGTAATCTCACAAAATTTTAAACACAAATAGAATTATCAAAATTTGATTAATAATTGTGAGAGCATCTTCAAACCAATAGAGTAATTTTTTTTTTCAAATTTTGTTTCATTTTTTTTTCAAATCTTGCTTCAATTTTTTTCAAAAAGAATATTTTTATCATCTTTATGTTTTATTACACTAGTCAGTAACCCGTCGGTACCCGACGGTGAATAATTTTTTTTTTAATTAAGTAAATAATTATTTATGTGTTTTAATTGATTTTTAAGTAACAATATAAATCGAAATTGATAATCAATGTAGCGGATATTAGGAGTATAATTAATACAGAAAAAAGATGTTGACACATGATGTAACGTGGAAAGCCCTTGAGACAACTATCTTGCCGGCACAAAACCACGGGAGGTTAGGTCCCTGCCTAACCAAAAAACATTATTAAGATTTTAGTGTTACAACTTTGGAAGATGAAGAGGTATGGTTACAATAGCGTGAGTTTAATAGTGTGTGCCTAAGTGTCAACATAATCTCTTCCATCTCCTATAATGACTTGAAAATGCATCCATAATGTGAGTAAAGATCATCTTTATCATAATACTGTACCATTGTTTGTGCAACGAATAGAATATTTACATGTATCAAAGAGGATTTGAATGGAAACCTCCTGTTAGCTAATAGAACAGGGGTAGAATAGGAAGATTGACATATTCATTATTCTCACACCTGAGTTTTCTCTCTCTCTCTCTCTCTCTCTCTCTCTCTCTCTCTCTCTCTCTCTCTCTCTCTCATTCCGAAGAACAAATGAAAAAGGCCAAGATTCAAGCACTTCATTAGAGTCACGAAAAAATGATTCTTTTTACTGTTAATTGTTGAAATTTCTAAAAATGGTTTCCCCCATGGCAGCTTGTTAGCCTCCATGGTGCCTAAAGATTTGAAAAAGATTAAATACTTGCTTTCTTGCTTGCTGTTTGTGTTATTTGCCTTGGATTTAGTGCATTGCTTCTTCTCCAAATCGTTTTTCTGCCATCATTTTGAAGTTTGGGACTGTTCTTGAGCTAAGTTTGTCAAATCTTTTCTAAGATTTGCTCTTTCCAGCCTTTATTCAGGTTAGCTCGCTGCTTACGAAGTTTGTTTGTTCAGATCTGTGGGTTTGCTATAAATTTGGACTGCTTTTCCAAGTTGTTTCAATCACAGCTTTAAATTTTCTAGTGCTATTCTAGTCTATTTTCTTCTTTGTGTTTTTCGATTTTCATTGCATTCTTGAGTTTCTTGCCGCGTGTTTAATTCTGCTTCTAGCTTAGCTTTTCTATTTGGTTTGTGCTTGTTTTCCATCACTTTTACCCTCCCTTGCTGCAAAAATTCGTTATTCTTCAAGCTTCATTCATGGTGATGCTTTGTTGAGCTTATTATTACACAATGGGTATAAGGGCAAAACAGACAAAACCCATCAGGTCTTCTGCTGCCAAAAAAAGACAGGAACATGCTCATTCCGCCCCTTTTCCTGAGCATAATTCATGTTGCGAATTTAGAAAGCAATAATCGAAAAACACATCAAACACACTACATATATTATGCTCACTCCGTCTAATAATATAAAAAATCATAAAGAGATTCATTTCAACTAAATAAAGTCATTAATTTTTAGAAAAAAAGGAAACTTTTGAAATGGAAGTAGTAACAAATTATGCAATTCAATATTACTGTTAAAAAAACTCAACTTTTGAACATAGTAATATTAAAGTGTCACTGCAAATAACCATGATGCAAAATTAATGATAAAAAAAATCCAAATAGTCTAAGAAAGCCAACATAAAAAAGATTTCAAAAAAGTAATTGTTTCAAGGAAAACATCTCTAATCAGACTTTTTCGTCTTAATTTTCTTAGTAGTCTTGATAGATGTAGTGGAAAGCTGGTAATCCTCATCTCCATCGAGAACATCAATTGCATGCTTTTCTGGAGTAATTTTCTTATAAAGAAGTCACTCACAAATTCGAAATAGAAAACATTAAGTATATATAATTTGAAGCACAAATAATTGTCTTACAAAAAAAACAAATAGTTGTCAAAGTTTGTATTAAAACTATCATTAGTCGCAGCAGTGATTGTACGGCTACCCATTGAGCTCCCCTGTGTTCGCCTAATAACACGATAGAAAAAATAAATGATATTAATAGCTACTCACGTCACGACCAAGCACTATCAATTATATTGTAGGGTATAGCACGAACTTTTTACGGAATTCGGCATGTTCGGGAAATGTAGGATTAATGTACATCTTTGTAGCCCCGACCATTGTGGTAACACGATGAACGCCTATATTTATTTTAATGAAAACTCATATTAGCTTTGAATTGAATATTGCAATAATATAAAAAATAATAATAAAAAATAACACTCACATTGATAGCTAACAATATGACAAACTGTAAGATCAAGACTATAGGCTCATATGTAACTTCTTCCCTTGCATTAATATATGCAGTAAGCTCATCAGCATAATTCTCCCATAAAGCATCTACCAATTCGACCCCACTACAATACCACAACAAATATTTATAAAATAATATCATTTATTAATTAATGTCACATAAAACTTTGTGAAGATAAAACTTTGTGCACAGCCATTCAAAATGCTCGATTGTGCGAAGTTAAATTGATACATAGTAAGAAACTTTGGTCCCTTTTTCACGAAATTGCCAAGATAAAGGGCACGTTTGTGCTGCATGCGATTAGTTTTTGAGCTAGCCGAATTCTTGTTAGGGTTTCTTATGCACACATCATTTACTTCATGTACACATATAACTGTTTTGTACTCTTTTTTGCACACTTATCATTGTTTTCTGAAGCACTTCCTTCTATATTTCTTTATTTAGGAACTTTTCAAAATGAAGGGATTTATAGGGATTATTTTTTAGAGATAATATATTAATCTACCAAATGTGTTTTTTTTTTTTTTTTTTTTTGGAAGTGATATTGTATTCCTAAAGCATTGAAGGCAATGCATATACATTAACTCTAATAATCTCAACATATGTTGATTTGGTTATTGGTATTTTCTTAGAAGTAACTTTGGCGCCTTTCATCATTTTTTGTCTTTTTTTCTAAGTATTAAAAAAAATTGCAGGTTGAGAGCAATACAATTGTATTTGAGAAATAATTTTGAGTCATGTATGGTACTCTTTTTCTTATAAAAAAAAACTTTGATTTTTAGTAATAATTTAGAGTCAACTTTTTTAACCATCATACTATTTGAGAATCATCAGTTAGAATATAAAACTCATGTTACTCTAAAAAAATAGTTATTGATGCAAAGTTAAGAGAATTTTTATTTTCAACTTTATTTAAATTTGACACAAAGTTAAGAGAATTTTTATTTCACGTTACTTTATAAATAGTTATTGATACATCAATTAAAACACTATTAATAATTATTTATGAAATTTCATGAAGATAAATAAATTGTTGGCCAATTTAATCACATTGACCAATAAAATCAAGTTATGATATTTATTTTGGGGCAAAGAAAATATATCATTATTAATATCATTTTTATATAAAGATTTTAGTTACTTCATTGGTGGGTTTAAGTAAGCAATTTTAGTTAGAAACTTAGAATATACGACATACTCCATGTGTTAATGTAAATGATGCAGGGTTTCTTTTAAAACCATAAACTATAATAAAATACAAATTACAAACTACAAACTACAATATGATATACTTGTATCGATCACCTTACTAAAGTTCACAATGAAACAGTCAGTAATGGCTATTTGAACTCTTTGTGATCTTGTTAAATTATTACTTTTAAAACTTACCGTAGTTTTCTCGAGACATACAAGATAAAGACTCTCTTTTATGAAATTTGATTAAATAACTATAAAATAAGTATCTAAATTTTCATTTCTTTAAGATAAATGAAACTACAATTATCATGTTCAACTTTATCCACTAATTCAAGTTTAAATTTTATGACATTTTTATTATTCTGATGAAATTTTAAAAATTATTATTAATGTAATACAAATGATATACTATTAATTACCATATTAATATTTAGAATTTCAAGGTGATAATTATAAGTGTATATAGTTTTGATCAACTTTCAATTAAGTTAACGGCTAAAATTCAGGACGGAGTAATATTTATATTTAACCCATCCAAAAATCAATCTCTTTTCTTTTTTAGTTCTCTCTAATTCAGTGTATTTCTATAACATATAAATGCATTCTATAACCACGCACCTCGTTCTATAATAATTTCTTCATAAATATAATAAGATAAAACTTCTAATTAATTTTAAAATAAATTTTAATGGGAATTTACATTTAATTGGTCAAGATTTCCAAAATAAAATTTTGACTACTTGACTATCTTGAGTTGCACTAAAAATTGAGACTATTTATTTTAAGAGCAATAAAGAAGGAGGGAGTATTACTTTTAAAACGCATTGTAACTTCTTTTTTTTTTTTAGACTGAGACTATTTTTTAACACAATTTAAGTAGAGTTTAATTATTTAATTAAAAGAAAGTTCTTAAGTTTTAGTTTTTTAAGATAAATAAATATAAACCTGTCAGTTCTTCAAATTCATTCTCTTAATCAAGTTTGAATTTTAAATATGTATTTGAAGGAGGTATAGATGAGTCAAATTGCTAAGTCTATCAACTCATACAAACTCTTATTGCTAGTACTACCTTATCCTAAATGAACAATCAAATTTTTTTCAAATATGCCTTTGATCAAAATTCAAGAGTAAATCTCATTTTTTTGGACAATCTTTTTGAAACGGAGGAAGTATATTACTTCTAAAAACGCATTGTATTTTTATTTTTTGACTGAGACTTTATTTTTTTTTATAGAATTTAAGTAGCATTTAATTTAAACAATATGTACAAACCTACCTAATATACAAGGTCATAGATAGTTATTTTATTTATAGTTAAGTTCTGATTATTGCTATCATTTATTGTGGGATGGAAGAATATATCATATGAAAATCAAATGTTTGCGATCATTTATTATATTCTTATGATTTAAACTGTATTTGATTAATTAAAATACTAATGCTCTCTTCTTAAATGAATGCCAATTTTCACATTAAACACATTTTCAAAAGGTTATTTTTAAGAAAATATAGAAGTAAAAATGTATAACACAACCTTATTATCTAACCTATAAATTTTTGCGAGAATGCATTGAAATATAATGGTTCGAAGAAAGAAAAAGTCTCAGCAAAATTGAAAACTCATTGAGGGATAATGTTGATTTTCTTATAAGCAAAGCAGAACCTATTACGAAAACTCGATCACCACATAACTCTATTGCCATATCATGTCATATATCACTCTACCTTATTATATTTGGACCACCTAACTTCAAATCCGGGCTACTAATTTGATTTAGAGGAGTTATAGTTTGAACAAATTTCATCTGCCTAAAATTTGAATCCAATTTCAACTTCAGTATCATGTTTGTTTATTGCTCAAGTCCACCAACACTTTTAAAATTTCTATAAAAAAGAAAATTATTTAAGGATGAAGAGAGTCATGAGAAAAAAATCAGATTATCCCATAAAAAGAGTTGTATTTTTCAACTATAGTGAGATTTGAAAAAGCTAGAATCGTATAAACATTGAAAAATTAATTTACACAAAACAACATAAAAATGTAATACTCCTATCTTTATTGGATAAACTGATTAAGAAAGTGAATGTCATTTTCTTCTAATATTCCAAACTTAACAGTTCACGTCCTTTTTGCTTCTCTTTACATTCAAGAGCTCTTCCTGCTTAATCAATACCATGTCAAAGAATTTCATAAATATGTTTATTTTTGTAGACATGATATGGAGGATTACCTTAAGCGACCCAAGAACATGATAGGCTCAATTGCATCATAAAGACAAAGTGTAATACTCAAACACGAGCACACATAATATTTTGATTACTTTTAGCCCTTTTCTTGGCATCCTTTTTTTGTCAAATTATGTCACATAAATAAGTAGCTCACAATAGTATTAATGAACACGTACAATGGATTTCTAATTCGGTATGCCAATCAAAAATGTTTTAATTACCGGGCCAAACAGGAATTTCAGCTAAATTTCATGGTTTGTATAGTTAAATGTCAGAACGGGTACTTGCGTTATGCATTGCTTGCCTAAGTTCACTCAGGAAATCCATCTGCGAACTGGAAGGTGTAGGTTGTTGCATTATCTGAAAACAATAAACAGTAATGCTGATTAAAATTAATCATGGAGAATCCAAGAGAAAATAAGTAACCAAGATAAATTTCAATTTTAACCTGATGAGGAAGTCTAAACTGCCCCCATGCTGACGCACTACATCCTGAATACAAGGTTGGTCGCTCTGCAAATAAGTTCATTTGTGATGTTAAATTGGTGACAGGTCTGCATGTTAGCTTTCATTAGGTACTTTTCATGGCAATTTCTCCTGTTGATACTATAGCCTCCATATGACAAAAGCAAAGAAAAATAAGCGTTTATTTATTTATTAGTATTATTTTAATAAGTACAAAGAAAAGGAAACAATAATATAAGGTGATGCAAGATTTTCAAGGTATCATTGAAATATACTTCAACTTAGTAGGTATTTGTGATATATGAGAAGAGTGATATTTGGTAAAATTACAAGAAGTATATACTACCAACCATGATTTTGATTGATAAGTAAATAACATGAAGTCCTCACTCACCAGCTAAATCAGTTGAGGGATTTTCATATGCAGTCATAGCAGCTTGCCAACCTGCGTTATTAGAAAAATGGAGTAGTCACCAAAGCCGTTTCATAAAATTTTACAAAGAAAGTGCAACCTGGAACAACTTTTGCTTATCACGTTGTTTATTTCACATGATATTATTTCCTTAAAGCAAATAATTCACGGCCTTGAGATGGATTAGATACCGTCAACATGCTTTACAAAGCATAATTTGTTTTATTTATATTTCAAAAATTTGAGATTTATCGGAATATATTACTCAATTTTTTTCGGATTTATGAAAAAAAAACACTTAGATATAATCTAGTAAAGTTATATTATCCGAAATATATATAACTGAAAATGATTTGTTATGCTCAGATGAGATATTAGTTAAATTTCAAAAATTTGAGATTTATCGGAATATATTATCCACATTTGAAAAATTTTTACAGTTAAATATAATCTAGAAATTTAAAGTTAGATATATCTTATCAAAATTTTAAATTTTATCTAAATTTCAATTGCATTATCAGAATTTTTTGCTCCGGATTCTTTGTTTTGTTTATTCTGAATAAGTTTTGATTTTTTCGGATTTATGAAAATAAAAACACTTATCCTAATTTCGGATTTATGAAAAAAAACACTTATCCTATATTTTTTTAATTAAAATCTAGAATAAAAATGAGTTAAAAATGGAATTGCTGACGTGGCCTTTGACGTGGCCTTTTCTGGAGCCTCTAAATAGTTTTGGTTTATATATTATATATGATTGTTTGTATTGTGTGACTTTTCTATTATCATATAATATTAATTATGTTGTTATAAATATTAATATGTTTTTATTTTTTAATTTATGTTAAATTTTTATATATCCGTCTAACTTTTTTCTTTTGATTTTTCTCAAATAATTATTCCAATATACAAATTTTAAATTAACTTAAATAATAAAAATATTTTTTCATTTATAGAATAAATAATATGTAACTTTTAAAAATTAGAGGGACTAATTTACAATTTTAACATCTTCCTTCAAAAATGAAGGAAGATGAATAGCGTTGCTTCAAATTTGAAGGAACACTATTCATCTTCTTCATTTTTGAAGTGGGTTGTAGGGATGAATAGTTGTCATATTTTGAAGAAATGAAGAAGAATTTGAAGTGGGTTGGAGATGGTCTGAGCAAGATTTTGTAGAAGTTTTTTTTATAACTTTAGTATAACTCGTTAAAAAAATAAATAAAGATAATTAGATGGGCTGAACAGAAATTAGAATTTGGCACCGTTGTTGCTTATCGCTGCAGGCTGCAGCGATGTGACCACCGACCACGATTTCCCATTTGGCGCTCAACGAACGAGTTGATTTTGAGCTCAGTAATACCCACATTTTACCACAATAATCTTAATCGCATGAAGTGAAATAGTCTAACGTGAACGAGCTCGCACCGCTTACAACGGAGCGGTGTCGGGTCCTATAAATTTATCCTTTGAAAAAGTAGAGCTTTAATCTGCTCAATTATAGAAGTTTAAGTTTGTTTGATAATGACAAACCATATAGATTCGAGTTTAATTAAAATTTCAAACAATACTCAAAAATTTTGTTTGAATTTTTTATTTTCTTTATATTTTTTCATATATTCTCAAATGAAAAGTTTTATTTTAAAAAGAGAAGAACAAAAATCATATTTCAGTTGATTAAGAAAATACAAAATAAATAAATAATCATTTATTAATTAAAATTATGTGTTAAATTAGTATACTATTTTAGTTAGGACATCAAAATAAAAAAGTATTGAATATAGCAAAATATACATAAAAAATTGTTGATAGATGAATTCAAACGTATTTTCTTTCTTTCTATTCCACCTCTTAAGACACACATTCTCAACTTAAAATTAGTAACTAGTATTTTTAATACATTATTATTTATTAGTTAATTGATATTTCCTTATTAAACAAGCTTAATTTTATAATCTATTAAATATTCATAATTAAAAACATAATTTTTGTTACCAAACTCACTCTTACCTCTTCCTTAGACTTTCAACAACTCAATTTATGTACGATGAATATTATTTTTATTTCTTAAGAGCAATGCTAAAGTACAAAATAATTATAAAATTATATTTAATTGTCATTGATTAATTTTTAAAACTATTTACTAATTCTTGGACTTATAGAGTAAACATTGTATTCATAAATATCAAATAAAAATTTCAAGCAAAATTTTTGTGACCATTTTGTGCCCTTAATAATTCATTAATTAGTTTTGAATTTGTAAAGTTCTAGCATATAAGGGTCTTCTCCATTATTTAAGAATTACAAAACTCTATTCAAAATCAATTGGTATTGATGATGCGATAAATGTGGTGGATCATTTTTCAGTCCAGTAGTTCATATAATTCAGCACAATGTGTTGTTTTCTTATATTTTAGAAATGGCAATGTCGGAAGTTCATTGACTCAAACTACTCAATTTTAAAAAGTGAACAATCTTTTTGAGACAAACAACATCAAATCATAGCACCCCAAGGACTCACACTACAAGAAAACAGGGCGACTGAAACGGAATTTTGCAACCGAATTGAAATCAGTTTCAGAGTAAAAAGTGCTATTGAAAATTGACGTGCACAATTAATATTGCAACTCATATTGCAATTAAAAATCATTTTGCCGCTTCATGTTTCGGGATTGCAACGATTTTTGAAACAGATGAACTTTTGTTTCAATTTTCTGTTTCAATTTCAGTTGCATTTTGCAACTGAATTGAAATTAGTTTCAGAGTAAAAAGTGCTCATTGAAAATTGACGTGCACAATTAATTTTGCAAATTATATTGTAATGGAAAATCATTTTGTCGCTTCATGTTTCGGGATTGCAACGGTTTTTTAAACAAATGAACTTCTATTTCAATTTTCTGTTTCAATTTCAGTTGCATTTTGCAACTGAATTGAAATCAGTTTCAGAGTAAAAAGTGCTCATTGAAAATTGACGTGCACAATTAATTTTGCAACTCATATTACAATAGAAAACCATTTTGTCGTTACATGTTTCGGGGGAAAAGTTGGAGGGAAGAATGCCACTTAGTTTTGCAATGGTTTTTGAAACAGATGAACTTTTTCTAAACCCATATCATATACCCTAAACCCTATATCATTTACCCTAAAACCCATATCATATACCCTAAACCCTATATTTTTTATATAAAAAAAAATAATAATAATAATATATTATTATTTTATTATTTTATTATTTTTATTTTTATTATTATTATTATTATTTTTATTTTTATATTATTATTATTATTATTATTATTATTATTATATTTATTTATTTATTTATTTATTATTATTATTATTATTATTATTATTATTATTTTATTATTTTATTATTATTTTATTATTATTTTATTATTTTATTATTATTTTTATTATTATTTTATTATTATTATTTTAATTATTTTTTATTATTATTTTTTTATTATTATTATTTTATTATTATTTTTTATTATTATAATATAATTATTATTTTATTATTATTTATTATTATTTATTATTATTATATTATTTTTTTCCTTTTTTATTATTATTATATTATTATTATTTTATTATTATTATTAGTTTATTATTATTATCTTATTATTATTATTATTATTATTATTATTATTATTATTATTATTATTATTATTATTATTATTATTATTATTATTATTATTACTATTCATACGTGTTTTTTGATTCAGCACTTGGCTTAATGCTTATGACTTATAAGTGAAATTGTGCTTTAATTGACTTGTACATGACTTATGACTTATTTTATCCAAAATAAAATCAAACGGTTCAAAAATGACTTATGGGAAGTCATAAACACTTCCTTATAAGTCAAATCAAACGGGACCTATATCATTTACCCTAAAACCCATATCATATACCCTAAACCATATCTTTTTTATATAACTTTTTCTTTAAAAAATTACTAATTAACAAAGTCTAAAATATTATTTTCTAGTCAATAAAAAATTTAAAAAAAATAAAAACTAAATATAGGATAGTCCATCCCTCTTTTGACTTTTCTTCTATATACTTTCATTTGTTTAGTTTTTTTTCTATCTTTTTTTATATACCTTTTTGTAAAATAAATCACTAATTAACAAAGTCTAAAATTTTATTTTCTAATCAATAAAAAAATTAAAAATATACAAAATAAATATAGGGTAGTTCGTCCTTCTTTTGACTTTTCTTCTATATACTTTCATTTGTTTAGTTTTTTTCTATCTTTTTTTATATACCTTTTTGTAAAAAAAAATCACTAATTAACAAAGTCTAAAATATTATTTTCTAGCCAATAAAAAATTAAAAGAAAATAAAAAATAAATATACCTCACTCTAAAGCCTAAACCTCTAAACCTCACTCTAAACCCTAAACCCTATATCATTTACCCTAAAACCCATATCATATATCATATACCCTAAACCCTATCTTTTTTTATATAAGTTTTTCTAAAAAATATCACTACTAACCAAAATCTAAAATATTATTTTCTAGTCAATAAAAAATTAAAAGAAAATAAAAAATAAATATACCTCACTCTATAAACCCTAAATCATATATCATTTACCCTAAAACCATATCATATACCCTAAACCCTATCTTTTTTTATATAACTTTTTCAAAAAAAAAAATCACTAATTAACAAAGTCTAAAATATTATTTTTTTTAGTCAATAAAAAATTTTAAAAAAAATAATAAAATAAATATAGGGTAGTCCGTCTCTCTTTTGACTTTTCTTCTATATACTTTCATTTGTTTAGTTTTTTTCTATATTTTTTATATACATTTTTGTAAAAAAAAAATCACGAATTAACAAAGTCTAAAATATTATTTTCTAGTCAATAAAAAATGTAAAAAAAAATAAAAAATAAATATAGGGTAGTTCGTCCCTCTTTTGACTCTTCTTTTATATACTTTCATTTGTTTATTTTTTTTCTATCTTTTTTTATATACATGTTTGTATAAAAAATTACTAATTAACAAAGTCTAAAATATTATTTTTTAGTCAATAAAAAATTTAAAGAAAATAAAAAATAAATATACCTCACTCTAAAGTCTAAACCTTTAAACCTCACTCTAAACCCTAAACCCTATATCATTTACCCTAAAACTCATATCATATACCCTAACCCCTATCTTTTTTATATAACTTTTTTTTAAAAAATCACTAATTAACAAAGTCTAAAATATTATTTCCTAGTCAATAAAAAAAATAAAAAAATACTAGTTATTATTAGTACTATTATTAATATTATCACTGCTTATATAATTAATATTAATTAATTAATCAGTTATATAATTAATAATTCATTAATAAATATTATTATTCTTGATACTAGGCATAAATAATTTAGTTAGTATATAGTGTGAAACAAATATAAGTATGTGATGTGACATTGTTAGATTGGATCCAAAAAATTCACACAGATCATGAACTAAAGCAACATCGAACTATTCAATACATTCAATCCCATGGTCCATATTCTTTCAAACAAAACCACTTTCTTTTCCTAGCCCAACTCATTTATTATCCTACTAGTAGGTAACCCGTGCTCCGCACGGGAAGCTAATTTGCTAATATCATGATTTATTTTTTATAATATAAGTATATTATAAATGAATCAAAACATTAACATTTATAAAGTTAGAAAAATTGTGTTCAATTTTAATAACTTTGTTGCACATAAGTTTAATAGGAATTGCATTGTGATTAACAATGTAGCAATTTTTGGTATTTATTTATGATGTTCATACTTTATGTCATTTATTTTTTATGTCATAATTTATGTCAGTATGCAACATTTTTTATGGACGTTAACAAAGTGAATGAAAAAACTAACGACCGATTTTCTTTTCAAATTACAACATTTTAAATACAATGTAAGGGGTTCCAACCCTTAACCTTCTCGAGAAAAGTACGTCTTTAAGCTAAATGTTCATTGGCATTATTAACGACCTACTTTGATATATATATATATAGTAACTATTATGATTAACTAATATTATTAATAGTAATAGTTAATATATATTGTAACTATAATACTATTACTTAACATATATAGTAAATTAATACTATTTATAATAATAGTTAACATATATAGTAACTATTATAGTTAACTAATACTATTAATAGTAATAGTTAACATATATAGTAACTATTATAGTTAACTAATACTATTAATAGTAATAGTTAACTTATATAGTAACTATTATAGTTAACTAATACAATTAATAGTAATAGTTAATATATATAGTAACTATTATAGTTAACTAATAATATTACTATTATAGTTAACTAATACAATTAATAGTAATAGTTAACATATATAATAACTATTATAGTTAACTAATACTATTAATAGTAATAGTTAACATATATAGTAACTATTATAGTTAACTAATACAATTAATAGTAATAGTTAACTTATAAAGTAACTATTATAGTTAACTAATACTATTAATGGTAATAGTTAACATATATAGTAACTATTATAGTTAACCAATACTATTAATGGTAATAGTTAACTTATATAGTAACTATTATAGTTAACTAATACAATTAATGGTAATAGTTAACATATATAGTAACTATTATAGTTAACTAATTCTATTAATAGTAATAGTTAACCTATATAATAACTATTATTATTAACTAATAGTATTAGCTAATAAGGAGAATATCAAAAGTCATATAAATTTTGGGATAGTGATGACGTGGCTTCTCCAAAATCAAGAGTTTGCCTCAACTTGTCCACGTGGCGAAGCCATAGCCCTCCTCACCAACTTTAATATATATATATATATAGATTTCTCTACTTCTCTCCCCTCTCCCCATCTCTGATTCCCTTTCATCCTCTTTCTACGCCCCTTCTCAGTTAACAACCACCTTCACGGTCGCCTTCTCCTTCTCCGTTACCGACTCCTCTTTCTACGCCCCTTCTCAGTTAACAACCACCTCCACGGCTGCCTTCTCCTTCTCCGTTACAGGCTGTCGATGCCATCTCAATTTTTTCTTCAATCTCTTCCTTCCTCCCTACCTAACTGAAGACGACACCATCGTCTTTCTCATCTTCTCGCTCACAATGCCTCCATTACAGTCCAGATTCAAGCTTTCTCTCTTTAAACCCTAATTTTCACCCGAAAATTGGAATACAATTAAGCCTTTAGCCTTCAATTGTAGGTTCGTAATTTCTTTGAATTCCTTTTTGATTTCAAGATCTGGATTTTAAGACTTCAAATGAATTCTCCAAAACCATTCCCCATTAATTTTTAGGGTATGTATTCATATATTGAGAGAAAATGTTTTGATTATCATGATTTAAGATCCATTTTGTGAATGCTATTGTTGTATGTTGGTGGTACGGTGGTAGTGGCGGGTGGTGGTGAGATGGTGGTAGGATGGTTGCTGGTGGTTATTGGTGGTGGAAGTTTGGGAAGACCTGATCTGTATTTTTTGAAGTTAAGGGATCAAAGTTGAAATGAAAGGATATGTAAGGACTGATTTGAGTATAAAAGAAGCTTAGGGGAGCAATGTGTAACTATGAAATATCAAGGACCTATTTAAGATTAATAAAAGTTAAGGAACTGATTTGAGAATAAGAAAAGTTAAGGGACTGATTTAAATTGATTGACATTATAATTTATTTTTGATAAAAATATTTAGGATATATATATATATATATATATCTGTATATATATATATATATATATATATATATATATATATATATATACTCCCTCCGTCCCACTCGAAGTGTCACTTTTTACCCAAAAGGGTGTCCCGTTTAAAGTGTCACCTTTTCTAAAAAGGAAATATTTTATTAATATTATATTATCCCATCCACTATTCCCTCCGCTAATTCTCTCTCATCTACACTCACAACACTTTTTAAATTCACTATTTTCTTCACTAATTCTCTCTCCTATTTTCAAATTACACTCATAACATTTTTTCTTCCCTCTTTTTTCCTTAATTTGCGTGCCACCCCTAAAAGGGTGACACTTTTGATGGGACGGAGGGAGTATATATTATTTTTAGAAAATAATTTTCTGCAACATAACTTTTCGTTGCAAATTAGGTTGCATACTTGAAACTGAAAAATTTAGTTGCTAGTTTAGTTCTATGTAACATATTTGAAACAGAACAATCAGTTGCAATTAGAAACAGAAATAAATCAGTTGCAAATTTTAGAAACAGAAATAACATATTTGAAACAGAACAATCAGTTGCAATTAGAAACAGAAATAAATCAGTTGCAAATTTTAGAAACAGAAATAACATATTTGAAACAGAACAATCAGTTGCAAGAAACAGAAATAAATCAGTTGCAAATTTTAGAAATAGAAATCAATCAGTTGTTGTTTGCAACGGATGTAAAAAATGTCCAAGGAAACACATTGCAACTGAAAGTACAACTACTTTTTACGTTGCAAGGATTTTGCAACCACAAGAAAGCGGTAACATAAATTGCGACGATGCTTCCTGCGACTGCCTTTTTCAAGTACCCCAATTCGGACCACTCTCCATCCGAGCATACGGAAAAAACCAAGGGCAAACTTCCGGAGGTCATAACTCCTTCATACGGACTCCGATTAAGAGGTGCCATATATGGTTGGAAAGATCTCGATGAGAACTAGATTGTAATCGCAAAAAATAGCCATTTGACAAAGTGGTCCGCACGGACCACTTTGCAGGGTGAAAATAATGATGGACTTTTCAGGAATTACAAAAAATAGTCAGCCTGCAAAAGTGTCCGCGCGGACCACTTTGCAGGGTGAAAATAATCATGAAAAAATCCCCTTAAAGTCCACAATATTCACTTAAATCCGAGAAAATAAAAAAATTGGTTTTGCATAAGTGTCCGCGCGGACCATATTGCAGTTTTTTTAGGCCTATAAATAGAGGGCTTTCCCTCTCATTTTCTTGACACCTCCCTTCTCTCCTCCATCCCCCCAGCAAGCTGGGACAACTCTAAGGCATCCCAAGCCCCTCCAGCCCTTCCCGAGCCCTCCCGAACCTTCCCGAGGAGCTCCGAAGCCCTGCCGAGCAGTCCCGAGATGCTCCCGAGCCATCCCGAGGCTCTCCCGAAGCATCTCGAAGCCCTACTGGTCCATTCCGAGCCATTCCGAGGCATCCCAAAGAATCCCGAAGCCCTGTCGATCCATCCCGAGCAATCTCGAGGCACGCCGAACCTCTGCCCGAATACACCGAGCAATCCCGAGGCACGCCGAACCTCTGCCCATATACACCTAGCAATCCCGAGGCACGCCGAACCTCTGCCCGAATACACCTAGCAATCCCGAGGCACGCCGATTCTCTGCCCAAATACACCTAGCAATCCCGAGGCACGCCGAACCTCTGCCCGAATACACCTAGCAATCACGAGGCACGTCGAACCTCTGCCCGAATACACCTAGCAATCTCGAGGCACGCCGAACCTCTGTCCGAATATACCTAGCAATCCCGAGGCACACCGAACCTCTGCCCGCACACACCTAGCCATCTCCCGAAGCATCCTGAAGCTCTGTCGGTCCGTCCCGAGCTATCCGGAAACATCCCGAAACTCTGTCGGTACACACCGGTCCACCCAAGGCAATCCGGTCCATCCCGGTCCGTCCCAGAGCACTATTCACACTCAATCAAACATATTCCCCAGTGGAAGATAGACACGAACCAACATTGGTAAGGCCTCCTTCCAAAACTATTTCAATTAATTTCAATATTTAAATACATAGCATACAATGTAGACATCATCTTTAAAATGCATTTTTAAAGACACACAACTTTTAAATAAAGAGGGGTATCGAAAGACTCGTGTATACGAGGTGACTCGGGTGAGCTCAACTATCCCTTCCCGAGGCGTAACCTGACATCCGAACTCAAAATCTCATCACACAACAACAAAACAAAAACAAAGCCTTTTCTCAATGTTTTGAGCATAATCAAAATGGTGTGGCGACTCTGCGAAAAAGCAGCACGACCTCGACAGCGCGAGATGTTCGGTCCGCGCGCCGGATCCGGGTAATTTCAGTTGGCGACTCCTCTGGGGATGTTTTGTTTTAAAAACTTTCAAACCATTTTTTTTAAAACAATGATGAGGGTCAAACTTTCATTTTACCCCTTTCTTTAACTGTTGTGTGTGTGTGCATGTTTTTTATTTTCATGTTTGCTGGAATAGATGCAATCACTAAATCTCTTCCACTTATGCTCTCACCTCTTATTATACTATTATTTCTTAGTTATTATGTTTAAATTTTTGGTCCACACTCACGTTTGACGGATGGGCTATTCAACTTGTTCCTTAAGCGGGAAAAGTACATTGCTCAAAAACAAAAAGTACAACAACAGGTCTATGAACTCATTAGTTGACTTTTTGTTGCCAGTGCAATAACTTCTGTTTTAGTTTATTGTTAATGGAGCATCTACCCATGCTTTGTTTTTTATATAATTAATCTCGTTGCTGGATTGCCGAATGAATATCCAAATTTATTTTCGATGAAGCAAGTATGAACATTTATTTTAGAACAGACAAAGTAGTGTTAACCAAAATAAAATATCATCTCAGCTGTCAGTTGTCAAAAAAGAGGATAAATTGCAACAATAAACAGTTTGACAAAATACTCAAGCTTGGTGACAACCTCTCCAATATTATGTCGCCTTTTAGAACTGCTCTGCAAGCATTGACAAGCAAATTTGGAAAACACATCCAAACAGTTTGACAAAATACTTCCATTTAGACTAGGATCAATGAATTGACCAATTTTTCCTTCTTTCACACACTGTTTAGCCCATCAAGCTAAACCCCATTGCTCCTCATCTAATCTTGAATCCACGGTGGGCTTCCCACATAACACTTCAAATAACACTACTCCAAAAGCGTACACATCAGAATTTTTTGTCAGCCTGTGGGTCAAGAAATACTCAGGATCAAAATAGCCAAATGTACCTTTGACATATGTGTAAACATCAGTGCATAGTTGATTTTTTGGGCCAATTTTAGACAACCCAATGTCTGAGATCTTTGCTTCCATATTCTCATCCAAAAGAGGACTAGATCTGGCCTGAATCTCTTTACTCCGGCTAAGAGAGTGCGATTGGAGGTAGGGAGGAGAGGGTGGACAGAAGATGAGAGAGAAAGAGACGGAATGGAGGAAGGAAAAGGGCTAGCCGATGGAGGGAGGGGTTGTTGGATGGTTGGAGGTGGGGGAATGCGTGGCCGGAGGTAGGGAGGGAGACCATCATGTTTCGCCGGCGTCGACAATAGCATCCGAGTCGGAGGTTGTGGGAAATGCTCACAGATCTGAGGGAGAAAGGGGAAGTACTTTAGAGAGATAAAGTAGAGAGAGGGGAAGAGGGGAGATAATCACCAGAGTTTGAGAGGAGAGAGGTCGCCGAATTTTGGGAGGAGTGAGGTCGCCAGAGTTACGGAGGATAGAGATCGCCGGAGCAAGAAGTTATCAGAGAGAGGGTAAAGAGAAAGTAGAGAGAGGGAGGTGAGTGTGTGTTTGTGTGTGTGCTTTGAGAGGGGTGGGTGTTTATTTTGGGTTAGAGAGACTATATGGTTAATTATTTTGTGGGTTAGGGTTAAAACTAGGAGGTAAATATAATAACTTGTTGTATTAGGACGTAACGTAATTTTCTCTACCAATTAATTCACAAACATTTGATGAAGATAAAAAAAGTATACTAATAACTATAAATAGACTCGGGATTCCAATAAGAATGAACACATTACTCCCTATATGACTTACATAGTTGGGTGATGATGCCAAAAACGTTCGGATCAGCCCAAATCCAGTGGCAGTTTGTATTCTGGATGATTGAATAGCCTAAAAAAAGAAGAACAAACACGTAAACAAAGCGGGGGCTTCACCGGCGAAGGCCCTCCGACGTGAGAGTAAGTATTTGTGTTTAGAAAGAGAAATCAATTGACAAGAGTTTAGAGTCAAAAGATGTGTTACCAAAATAATGTGAATTATGGCTTGTATATATGCATAGCATTGTATAATCCTTGTTGGATAAGGAAGCGTGTGAGATAAGGCTATAATTATAAGAGGATTATAACTGTTCACAGTGTGACTGCTTCAGAACCAAGTCGTATGGTCTGGATGAAGGGTTGACCCATGGCGACCGGGGGACACAGCCCTTACTCAGAGGCTCCTTATTTGAATAGGATTAGGTAATAGTAATCTGCATGTATGCCTCAGAGTCGAGCTACTCGGCATAAGTTACTTTGTCGACTTGGGTTGACGCCGATGAAGTGGAGAGTAAGGATAGGGAAGCCAATTTCCTTTTATTATATGGAGACCGAGGAGGGGCTTCTCGTTTTCAAAGGAGGTCTTGCTCGGCCTTGTTGGATGCCTTGCTCGGCATATGAGATTATGCCTCGTTGGCATATAGCTTTGCTATTCCTTGGTCATTATTCGCTCAGCTATATCTAGGTCGACATAGTGGGAATGACGAGTAATCTAGACGAGCAAAGGTAGGACTCACTTTATCGTAATTGAGACTTGTATGGATTATATTTTGGGCCTAATCCATTGGGATTTGCTCGGCTTGATCCACGTTCGTACCTCGGTTTATACCGTTCATTAGGGTATTTCTTCGAGCAGCTTACAGGCACCAACTTTGATCACTGAACAAGATCATGTATTTTCAATGAGCTAGAACTATTGTGTTGGCTTCTTCTTCTTCTTCTTTTCCTTCTTTGCTTGAGCTTATAATTCTTGCATTCATGGCTGTGGAGATTAACCCTTTTCCTAGCAAGTTGACCATGTTTGTAGAGAGAGAGAGAGAGAGTAAAAATGGAGGACTAGATCTGGCCTGAATCTCTTTACTCAGGCTAAGAGAGTGCGATTGGAGGTAGGGAGGAGAGGGTGGACAGAAGATTAGAGAGAAAGAGACGAAAGGGAGGAAGGACAAGGGCTAGCCGACGAAGGGAGGGGCTGTTGGATGGCCAGAGGTGGGGGAATGCATGGCCGGAGGTAGGGAGGGAGACCATCATGTTTTACCGGTGTCAACAATAGCATCAGAGTCGGAGGTTGTGGGAAATGCTCACAGAGATCTGAGGGAGAAAGGGGAAGTACTTTAGAGATATAAAGTAGAGAGAAGGGAAGAGGGGAGATAATCGCCGGAGTTTGAGAGGAGAGAGGTCGCCAAATTTTGGGAGGAGTGAGGTCGCCGGAGTTACGGAGGATAGAGATCACCGGAGTAAGAAGTTATCAGAGAGAGGGTAAAGAAAAAGTAGAGAGAGGGGGGTGAGTGTGTGTTTGTGTGTGTGATTTGAGAGGCGTGGATGTTTATTTTGGGTTAGAGGGACTATATGGTTAATTATTTTGTGGGTTAGGGTTAAAACTAGGAGGTAAATATAATAACTTGTTGTCTTAGGACGTAACGTAATTTTCTCTACCAATTAATTCACAAACATTTGATGAAGATAAAAAAAAATAAATTAATAGCTATAAATAGACTCGGGATTCCAATAAGAATGAACACATTACTCCCTATATGACTTACATAGTTGGGTGATGATGCCAAAAACGTTCGGATCAGCCCAAATCCAGCGGCAGATTATATTCTGGATGATTGATGAATGTGCGCTCGCCGAAATTGGAATGAAAATAAAGGAGTCGCCACACCGTTTTTAAGAGGAAACATTGAAAACCTTTAGAGAGAGAAAATATGGGTTCGGGGGTCAGGTTACGTGTTGGGAAGAACCGAGAGTTCACCCAACACGCCTCGTCCGTAGACGAGTCTTTCAATTAAACATCCAAGCAAATCCAAAAGTGTGTGCAAATGTTGACAATGAACAAGTGTGGTAAACATGCATTTTATTAATATGAATCGAGACTTACAACTTGTGAGCCCATTATTTAGGGAGACCACATCCCTACTACAATAATCTAAAATAGATTACAAGAGAAAAAGGTTTCTGCAGGTAGGCACGATATGTCGCATGACACATGACACAGGTGACCACATATGTCGCGTGACACAGGATCACCTATGACCAATGTGTCGCATGACATACAGAGGCCAGATGCAGAAACTTACACAATGAACACCAGAATTAACAACAACTAATACAGATGTAATTAATTGACCAGATTAGATACGAAATACATAAATAACAACAAATCGACCACGGGAGTATGGATATGGGTAGATCCACACCCCCTTGGGGTTTAAACACAAAATTCAAGCAAGTATTCAACAATAATAGCTCAATTACACAGATTAGACAAGTTAAACAGAGAGATTGCGATTGAGATTTAGTAATCTAGACAGATAGGGTCTGATTACTGAATCCTAACAGAAGTAGACAATAGAATTATGAAGAATTGAGTAAAAGGAAGAGAGAAGAGAGGGTTTGAGATTTGTTACCCTTGTTGCTTCCACGAGTTCTGTATCAAGTTAGATACAGAACCCTTCAATTTGCTGCTTCTGGTCTTGGGGGCCTGAGAGAATTGGTGCAAAGGATCCAAGTGGTTTTGGTTTGAGAAATGAGTTTGGATTGGAGGGAATTGGGTAGGTTGAAGGTAGGAGAGAGAGAGAGTTGTGTTTGGGGGCTTTGTTACGATGCAATTTCTGCAGAGTAACAGTAGGCTGAAGTTGGGATCCATTTCTGAGAGGGGGAAGGTCTTATTTATAGGCTGCAGTTAGTGGTCACCTTGTGTCGCACGACTATACGCAACCACTTTCTATACCTCGACTTGTCGCGTGACACAAGGTGGCCTCAACCGTTTTTGGCGCCAAAACCAGTTTCTGGAACATTCAGGCCTAAATACCTAAAAAGTCCAAAAAGGTTTATTCCCAACAGGTCCCTTGGCATGAGTAAGGTACCAAAAGGTACTTCCTTCGCGGGAAACTTATGAAATGTTTCCGAAAGTCTCGGAATAGGCCGAGAATTTACCAAAATGCCCCTTAATGCAGTTTTATTATATTAAAATGCATCTAAAAAAGGTTGCGAATTGGATTGGCGTACTTACAGAGCCCCTCGACAACGTCACTTTTGAAAAAAGTGGGGTTGTCGATAAAATAAGACCTAATCCCAATGAGCATCAAGGGATAAGGTAACGGGCTAGAAGGTGAATCGGGGAATCTGATGGCTGGACCTTTCTGAGAAAGGATTCCTACGTATCCCTTGAAAGGGAATCAAGCCAAATCGTAGTTCGGAATTACCAAATCTAATCCATAAGTAAGAAAGGGGTAGAGATGTATCTTCATACCTTTGTTGTGCTTACCTGTGACTTCTTGAGGGGTCGGTACTACTGCGGTTGGCTAGTAGCTGTCTTTTGTGCCAGGTTGTAGCTGTCGGAGGGTCTCATGCTGCAACTGGTATTTGCGAGTAGCTGTCGGAGGGTCTCATGCTATCGCTGTTGACGAGTTGTAGCTGTCGGAGGGTCTCATGCTACAACTGGTCTTTGTGGATGCCGGAGGGTCTCACACCACTTCGTTGGTGCAGGGTAGTTGCCGGAGGGTCTCACACTACTGCTACTTCTCTTCGTGGATTCCGGAGGGTCTCATACCACTTCTGCTGGTGCAGGGTAGTTGCCGGAGGGTCTCACACTACTACTACTTCTCTTCGTGGATGCCGGAGGGTCTCATACCACTTCTGCTGGTGCAGGGTAGTTGTCGGAGGGTCTCACACTACTGCTGCTTCTCTTCGTGGATGCCGGAGGGTCTCATACCACTTCTGCTTCTGCTTTGCTCGGGATAGGTGTAGCTGCCAGGGGTCTCACGCTACTTCTTTTGCTCTGTTGGGGATAAGTGTTGCTGCCAGGGGTCTCACACTACTTCTTTTGCTCTGTTGGAGATCAGTGTAGCTGCCAGGGGTCTCACGCTACTGCTTCCCTTTTGTTGTTCTTTTACCGATTTTGCTGCTGGACGGTCTTTGTTGATTGTTTGATTTTCTTTTTGTGTCGTGAGCTTTGCTTGGGAAGCCGGGGACTCTGCTTTTGTCTGTGCTTCGAGGCTACTGATCTTTGAAATTTTTACTTGGTAAACCGGGGACTCTGCTTTCTGGGGAGTTGGCTTCTTTTTTGGGATTTTTGCCTGGTAAGCCGGGGATTTCTGCTTTCTGGGAAGTTAGCTTCTTTTTGGGATTTTTGGGGTCGTTGATTTTGCTGAGCTCTGTTTGGCAGACTATCACAGATACGGGCTTTTTTGTTCTTTCTTTTTTTTTTCGGTTTGGCCTGAGGGCCAGTCTTCGAGGTGTGGTGAGACTCAGTTGATCATTGTACCTACGAGGGAGAAACAATAACTCCAAGCGCTGCGTCTAACCAAGCTATCTTGTTAGCAAAGATTAACCTATGTTAGCTTGTTTGCACGAGTCTGTCTGTTCTGGGAAGGAAACGCGATCATTGTGTTAAAAGGTCGGCTTTGCCAGGTTTGTGCATGAGGTTTTGGGATTGTCTCGGATAGGTGTGTATAGTAGGGGTCCTCTCCCGTGTATTTTCATGGGCATGTATATGAGGGTAGGAGGTGTATTATAGCAACGGCGAGTCGGAAAATGCTCTGGGGTAACCACTGCAGGCTTTTCTATACTGTATGCTATCAACCAATATGTGTCGCCCGACATGCTATGTATGCTTGGCCTATTATGTTGCACGACTGAGAGGAGCTCGTAACAGGTCCTTTTTACAGTCGGTTCAGGCTTCATTTGCAAACACTGTCTTCTTAGTAAAGGAAACCAGCAGCCCCTATTTGGCAAATAAGCGAATTCTTTGGCCAAGACTGATACTTTCGGCTGCAATGGAGCATTATAACAAAGAGGTTGCTTCCCGGGAATGTCAATTTCATCGGGACTTTGTTGAAATTTGGGGATTTCATCTGAGGCAACTTAGGAGGGTTATTGACAAGCGGTACAATATGCCGTGCATTTGGTCCTTAAAAGACTGGAGGGTCGACTGGGATTTGCTTCGGGCTGCATCCTGCTTCTGGGACTCAGAGCGTCATGTCTTTTCTTTGTCATACAATGACCTGACCCCAACCATGGAAGACTTTAGGGCATTGACAGGCTTGGGCGAGACGGCAACTGTAGCATTCCCACGGGACGGTCGGTCGGTTGTGGAGTAGTTATCGGACTTCTTGTGTCTGCCAGCGGATCAGGTGTTATTTATGATTCTGGGTGATGGGTCCATAGACTTGACTCGAATGGCTAGGTTACGCCTGTCCCGTCCTGAGCTGTTTGACCTTTCTACCTCTTTGGATATATTCATGCTGTTCACCCTGTCGGCTTACTTTTTCTGCGGATATGCCGGAGTCTGCTCAAGTGCATTGCTGGAGATTGTCAGGCAACTGAGGGGTGACCGGGGTGTAGATCTTCGTCAAATTCAATCTGGCAAAGGGGAGATGGACATTGTACCACCGTATTCTTGGCCGAGACCTACCACGGCATTGACAGGCTAGCAGGGGGATCAGACTTCATGGGAGCAGGCAGCCCCGGTTTGTTATCTCTGTGGTTCTCTGAGAGGTTACGCTTGATTGGGCCATTACCAGAGGGTCGGGTGGCAATGCCCTGGGTGACCCAGCCGCGCAGGCTGCTGAGGGATATGGCCGCTGACAGTTGGCAGATGAGATTGTCACGGTACGGGACTACTGATCTGAGCTTTTGGATTCCTGCCTGGAATTTACAGACCATGAGAGACATTCAGGATGGATCAGTAGTAGTCAGGCTGCCAGGCTTGCATGTATCTTCTTTCTGTATCCCATCATTGGTGAGCAGACAGTATAGGTACCCTCAGCAGATTGTCCGAGCTTTGAGGGAGAGGCTGATGACCGATGCTGTTCCGATGTCTATGACCGAGCCCCAGGTTATACAGTTTTTCAACAGATCCTTTCTGGAGGGTTTTCTTCCCACTCGTGTACTTCTTCGACAGTCCAGAGGGTTTACATTTCTGACCACAGAGTATCTGATTTGGTATGAGGAGCATCAAGGTCTTGCACAGTTGGCTATAGAGGCTCGCCGCCGGAAATACTTGGGAGCAGATTATCCGTCCAGTCGGACCTTCAGGGATACAGAGGCACGAGGAAACCCAGACAATGTTACCGGTGATGCTGCTGAGGACTATCGAAAACAAGAGATCCGGAGGGATGCTTTAAGAGATGATCCAGAGGTGATGGCTCGCAGAGAAGTCTTGAGACAAGAGAGGATTGCTAGGGCCGCCTTGAGGGAGACTGGTCTGATTGAACCACTGGTGCGTGTTATTCCTGAATTGGGACGGGCTCAAACTGATTTATTCGACATTCCTAAGCCAAAGACCTCCCGGGGACCGTGGAAGAGGAAGGACAGAGGAGCGAGTTCGGGAGCGGGGACGAGTCTCTAGACACTTTTCTGAGAGATAGGAGACTATTTTGCTTTGTGTTTTGAGAGTAGGAATTATTTTTATGGAAACTGAGTATCCTTTGATTACTTAATGCAGACGAAATAGATGTTGAAAAATTTATTCCTTTTATTCGTAGCAGGCTTTTTGAGTCAAAAGCAGGCCGTGCTTGAACTCATCAAAAAGAATATTAACTCAGAATGAACCTTTGAAAAGCTTTGGAACTGTAGTCAAAACACCTTTTGGCAGGATGAGAGATTTTTGCAGCAATTTAGACCGAACCACAAGTGGTTGCCTACGCTCCCCTTTTGTAAAGAGAACTAAGGGGCTCAGGTCTCCGTAGTTCGACTCAATTAACTTTGTGTTTAAGAAAGGGGAAGATAGAAGAGGGACATGGTGCAACCCTGTTTTTTACCTAGACCGCCCTTTTTTAGGGTTTTCGGTCTAGCTGGGTATATTCTTTAGCACCGAGCGCGTCCCTTATTTTTGCATGGACTGCCTTTTGAGAGGTTTTCAGTCTCATCTGGGACAATTTTGTTGCACCTTTATTTATCATTTTCTCTCTTTTTTTATTTTTATTATAGAGGGGGAAAAGACTCGATCATACATAATACCTCCGCAACTTGTCGCCGTTGACGGGGTGCAGAAATGGGTTGCCATCCAAATCTGTCAGCTGCATAGCTCCTCCGGAGAATATTTTCTTCACTAGAAACGGTCCGACCCATACAGGTGCCCATTTTCCTAATGCACTGCTCTGGTTTGAGGGCTTCATCTTAAGGACCAGATCACCAACCTTGATGTCCCTGGGTTTCACTTTCTTGTCAAAAGCACGGGCCATTCTTCTTTGGTACGCCCGGTTATGTTCCATGGCTTTTAGTCTGCGTTCGTCTAACAGAGCCAATTCATTGTATCGACTTTGAAGCCATTCAATCTCATTCACCTCATTCTTGAGCAAAACCCTGAGGGATGGAATCTCTAATTCAATGGGCATGACAGCCTCCATTTCGTAAGTCAGAGCGTATGGGGTTGCACCGGTGGCAGTTCGAATTGAAGTGCGGTAGCCCCATAATGCTAAATGCAGCTTCTCCGGCCAATCTCGTCCTCGTTCGGCCATCTTCTTTATGATTCTCTCCAAGTTTTTATTGGCAGCCTCAACAGCACCGTTCGTCTGCGGTCTGTACGGTGAAGATTTATGGCGCTTGACCTTGTATTCAGTGAGTAACCGATCAGTTTCTCCTTCGAAATGGGTTCCATTGTCAGAAATGATCTCATTTGGGACTCCGTAGCGGCAGAAGATCTGTTCCTTTATGAAGCGAGCGACCTTCTTGGCTGTGAGCACTTTGTAAGACGCAGCTTCTACCCACTTTGTGAAGTAATCTACCGCAACCAATACAAACGAATGTCCATTGCTCCCGGGCGGAGTTATTTTCCCAATGACATCAATCCCCCATGTTGCGAAGGGCCACGGAGTTGTCATACAGTATAGGTCATGAGGAGGGATGTGGTTCAGGTTGGAGAATCGCTGGCATTTATCGCAAGTCCGCACAAACTGGATGCAATCAGTCTCCATAGTAATCCAGAAGTAACCCAGTCTGATGATGCTATGCATAAGGGATCGAGCGTTCATATGAGGTCCGCAGGCACCGTTATGAACATCTTCCATTACTCTTTGGGCCTTTTCTTTGCTGATACAGAGCAGGAGTGGGCAACCTTCCCTTTTCTTCCATAATTCATTGCCAAGTATGACGTACTGTGCTGATAGTCTCTTTAGAGCTTGCAAGCTTTTGGCATGAACACCTTTTAAGTCTCCTTCTTTGTCAACAGGGAAGGATGCTTCGCCATGCTTGAGATATTGAAAGATTTGGTTGAACCACGGCTCACTGACGGTTTCGATCTCAATTTCACAACAGTATGCAGGATTTTCTTGCCTACCGACCCTGAACGGTTTGATCGACTTTCCTTCTGGGATTTCTACCAAAGAGGCCAGAGTAGCTAGGGCATCGGCAAATCTATTCTTGTCTCGCGGCAGGAACTGGAATGACACTTCCTTGTACTGACCGACGAGCTCTGTAATGTAAGCATGGTACTTCTGGAGGCATGGATCTATAATTTTCCATTTGTTGGCGGCTTGGTTGATTATCAATTGGGAATCACCGAACACTTCTAACTCTTCCACATGTCGCTCGAGGGCAGCCTCTAGACCAGCTATGCAAGCTTCGTACTCGGCGACATTATTGGTAACCGAGAAGTTCAGCTTGATAGCTATGGGGGTATGTATGTCGTTCGGGTCTACTAGTACCATCCCGATGCCATTACCTCTTTTGTTCGCTGCTCCATCAAAGAATAACTGCCACCGGTTGCCGCTTTCTATAGCAAGAATCCCCTCGTCTGGAAATTGGAGATCTGGTCCTCGGGCTTCTGTACTGGGGAAGTCAGCCAACTGATCCGCCAAAGCCTGTCCTTTGATCGATTTCCGGATCACATATTTGATATCAAACTCAGCTAAAAAGAAGGTCCATTTCGCCAATCTGGTGGAGATGTTACCTCTGTCACCCTGGAACAGGTATCTGATCGGGTCCATCTTGGAAACCAAATGTACGGTGTGGGATAGCATATAGTGCTTTAGCTTTTCGACCACCCAGACCAGAGCTGCGCATGTCTTCTCGAGGGCAGAGTAATTCAACTCACTACCTTGGAATTTGCGGCTGACGAAATAAATGGCATTCTCAATCTTTGAATCCTTCTTCTCTTGTGCAAGCATAGCCCCAGTGGCTGTGTCTGTGACCGTCAAGTATAGCAGTAAAGGCTTGCTCCCGTGAGGCGGACAAAGAATGGGAGGATTGACGAGGTAAGCTTTGATCCTCTCGAAAGATAATTGGCATTCCTCGTTCCAAACCACTTCCTGATTCTTCTTTAGTAGTTTGAAGATCGGCTCATACATGGAGGTCAGTTGATTGACGAATTTGCTGATCTAGTAGACGACCCATGAATCCTTTTACCTCGGAGACAGTTCTGGGCGGCTTCATTTAAACGATTGCCTTAACCTTTCTGGGATCTACTTCGATGCCGCGCTCTGTGACCATGTACCCCAGGACTTTACCTCGAATAACCCCAAAGGTACACTTGGCTGGATTTAGTCTCATGGAGTGCTCTCGGAGTCTGTTGAAGAATTTCCTCAAATCAATGAAATGCTGTCCATCTGACCCTTTCGAGTGAATAATCATATCATCTACATACACTTCAATATCCTTGTGGATCATGTCGTGAAAAGGGTAGTGACGGCTCTCTGATAGGTAGCCCCAGTATTCTTCAGACCAAATGGCATTACTGTGTAACAATAAGTACCCCATGGAGTTGTAAACGCTGTCTTGTCATGTTCTTCCTCAGCCATTTTGATTTGATTGTAACCCGCAAAACCATCAACGAAGGACTTGACCTCGAAGTTCGCGGTTGCATCCACTAGCATATCAATGTTGGGCAAAGGAAAGTCATCTTTGGGACTAGCCTTATTGAGATCTCGAAAATCTACGCAGACCCAAACCTTTCCGTTTTCTTTTGTGACTGTTACAATGTTTGCCAACCAAGTCGGATATTCAATCACTTTGATGAAGCCCACCCGTAGGAGTTTTCAATTTCTTCTTTCACCTGCAAGGACCACCCAGGTTTTATCCGCCTCAACTTCTGCTTGATCGGCTTAATTTCTGGATCTAGAGGAATCCGGTGCTCTACGATAGAAGTATCCAGCCCAGGCATATCTTTGTAAGACCAAGAAGAGACGTCCATAAATTCTTTAAGCAACTCAAACAGGGCAACCCGTTCATCTCCGGAGAAGAAGCTACCAATCTGTGTTTCTTTGGGTTCTTCGGCTGTTCCCAGGTTAACCGTTGTCAATACCTCATCGGCAACATGCCCACAAGATGCGAGGTTTTTGGGGAAGGTATAAGGACCTACGATATGTTTCAAAAACAATTCATTTTGTTGTAATAAAAAACATTGTATCAAAAACCAACCGTGGGTAAGGTTTAAGTGTGGTGCCACCTATAACGCACTAGGGGGTTAGGTTTGATTTCAGGCGCTCAAGCGTAGGCGAATTTCATGGCCGTCCGCGATGCCGTCAATCGCACCCGAGGGTTCTAAGTCTAAGTGATGTAGTGTGCGGATGACTATATTCTTTTATTTACAAAAAACAAGATTTTTTTTATTATTTTTTTATATATATATTTTTTGAAAAGAAAAAAGATAACAAACACCCACACCCTCACAGGAGATACAGGGAACAACAATCAACTGAGCCACATTCGATTCAAGGGACTGCCCTCAAACCAACCTTTTGAGCATCTGTTCAGTGGCCACTCCTTGTCGCGTGACACAGGACATCAAAAGACAAAGGTGTCGCACGACCTGTGTGGTCACTGAACCAGCCACTCCGCAATCATCAAATCAGCCCCTGCCTCTCCGCGGCAAGAACAAAGCAAGAATATCTAATGCACAACACAATGACCACAAAGCACATAAGGCTCACAAGTCTCATAATCAACAAAATGCATGAACCACAAATGATTATCAAAGATGCACACCAAAAATGGATATATTGGATGTCTAATTTAATGAAAGCTTGACCCACTTAACATTTGAAAAACAGGTTTTCAAAATCAGATATCCCCAGCGGAGTCGCCACTGAATGTGCGCTCGCCGAAATTGGAATGAAAATAAAGGAGTCGCCACGTCGTTTTTAAGAGGAAACATTGAAAACCTTTTGAGAGAGAAAATACGGGTTCGGGGGTCAGGTTACGTGTTGGGAAGAACCGAGAGTTCACCCAACACGCCTCGTCCGTAGACGAGTCTTTCAATTAAACATCCAATCAAATCCAAAAGTGTGTGCAAATGTTGACAATGAACAAGTGTGGTAAACATGCATTTTATTAATATGAATCGAGACTTACAACTTGTGAGCCCATTATTTAGGGAGACCACATCCCTACTACAACAATCTAAAACAGATTACAAGAGAAAAAGGTTTCTGCAGGTAGGCACGATATGTCGCATGACACATGACACAGGTGACCACATATGTCGCGTGACACAGGATCACCTATGACCAATGTGTCGCGTGACATACAGAGGCCATATGCAGAAACTTACACAATGAACACCAGAATCAACAACAACTAACACAGATCTAATTAATTGACCAGATTAGATACGAAATACAGAAATAACAACAAATCGACCTCGGGAGTGTGGATATGGGTAGATCCACACCCCCTTGGGGTTTAAACACCAAATTCAAGCAAGTATTCAACAATAATAGCTCAATTACACAGATTAGACAAGTTAAACAGAGAGATTGCGATTGGGATTCAGTAATCTAGACAGATAGGGTCTGATTACTGAATCCTAACAGAAGTAGACAATAGAATTATGAAGAATTGAGTAGAAGGAAGAGAGAAGAGAGGGTTTGAGATTTGTTACCCTTGTTGCTTCCACGAGTTCTGTATCAAGTTAGATACAGAACCCTTCAATTTGCTGCTTCTGGTCTTGGGGGCCTGAGAGAATTGGTGCAAAGGATCCAAGTGGTTTTGGTTTGAGAAATGAGTTTGGATTGGAGGGAATTGGGTAGGTTAAAGGTAGGAGAGAGAGAGAGAGTTGTGTTTGGGGGCTTTGTTACGATGCAATTTCTGCAGAGTAACAGTAGGCTGAAGTTGGGATCCATTTCTGAGAGGGGGAGGGTCTTATTTATAGGCTGCAGTTAGTGGTCACCTTGTGTCGCACGACTATACGCAACCACTTTTCATGCCTCGACTTGTCGTGTGACACAAGGTGGCCTCAACCGTTTTTGGCGCCAAAACCAGTTTCTGGAACATTCAGGCCTAAATACCTAAAAAGTCCAAAAAGGTTTATTCCCAACAGGTCCCTTGGCATGAGTAAGGTACCAAAAGGTACTTCCTTCGCGGGAAACTTATGAAATGTTTCCGAAAGTCTCGGGATAGGTCGGGAATTTACCAAAATGCCCCTTAATGTAGTTTTATTATATTAAAATGCATCTAAAAAAGGTTGCGAATTGGATTGGCGTACTTACAATTGAATAGCCTAAAAAAAGAAGAACAAACACGTAAACTAAGCGGGCGCTTCACCGGCGAAGGCCCTCCGGCGTGAGAGTAAGTATTTGTGTTTAGAAAGAGAAATCAATTGACAAGAGTTTAGAGTCAAAAGATGTGTTACCAAAATAATGTGAATTATGGCTTGTATATATGCATAGCATTGTATAATCCTTGTTGGATAATAAAGCGTGTGAGATAAGGTTATAATTATAAGAGGATTATAACTGTTCACATTCCTTATTTGAATAGGATTAGGTAATAGTAATCTGCACGTACGCCTCAGAGCCGAGCTACTCGACATAAGTTGCCTTGTCGACTTGGGTTGACGCCGATGAAGTGGAGAGTAAGGATAGGTAAGCCAATTTCCTTTTATTATATGGAGACTGAGAAGGGGCTCCTCGTCTTCAAAGGAGGCCTTGCTCGGCCTTGTAGGATGCCTTGCTCGGCATATGAGATTATGCCTCGTTAGCATATAGTTTTGCTATTCCTTGGTCATTATTCGCTCAGCTATATCTAGGTCGACATAGTGGGAATTGTTAGAAATATTTGCTATTATTATTCGCTCAGCTATATCTAGGTCAACATAGTGGGAATTGTTAGAAATAATCACCTGCATAGACAAAGATTAAAAACACAGAAGAGGAAGAGAAGGACACGATAAGAAAGGAGAGAAAAAACCGATGTGCCTTTGTATTTCATGGATCATCTCTTTTATAAAGAGAATTACATATCAACTCTATTCTAGGAAGATAATATGTACAATAATCTATCCTAATAATTTACATAAGAATCAGGAGCTAAAATATATGGAATATATTTACATGATATACACCATTTACTCTTCACACGTTTGTCTTTGGTGGCAAGTATATTGACTTGGACTTTTTGATCGTTGACTCGATAATATTGCTTTCACCCTCCCTCAAGCGAAGGGGAGTGGAGCGGAGATGAAGCTTGGAAGATAGTAGTTGAAAGCGTGGAGCAGCCAGGCTTTTGGTAAATAAGTCAGCCAATTGGTCGGAAGAGCCAATATGATGAAGGCGAAGAAAGCCTCTGTGATGTAGCTCGCGAATGAAATGCAAATCAATTTCAATATGGCGTGTGTGAGCATGAAAAACTGAGTTCTTGGACATGTGAAGAGCTGAAATATTATCACAGAATAATATTGGTGGAGAGAGGGGAATGCCTAATTCACAAAATAAGAAGGAAAACCATCAAATTTTGGCTGCGGTAGAGGCCAATCCCCTATACTCTGCCTCACTACTAGAACGAGAAATGGTGTGCTACTTTTTAGCTATCCATGCAACCAAATTAGGTCTAATAAAGACACATGCACCTATGGTGGAACGGCTATTATCCGGCGATCCGGCCCAATCGGCATCGTAAAATGCGATGATGGAGGTATCCGAAGATTTTTCAAAGGATAATCCAAGAGAAACTGTACCTTTCAAGAATCGAAAAATACGTTTGACAGCTTGGAGATGAGAAGTGCGTGGCGCATGCATGAATTGACAAACTTGGTTGACGGCAAATGAAAGATCTGGACGCGTGAGAGTGACATATTGTAACCCTCCTACCATGCTACGGTACAGTTTTGCATCCGGAAGTGGGTCTCCATCTGAGGCCAAAAGATGTATCCCAGGTGCAAGAGGGGTCGGTGCCGGCTTGTTCAAATGGAGGTTGAATTTTTGTAACAAGTCAGATGCATACCTAGTCTGATTAAGGTGCAAGTGAGAAGTAGTCCTTGTTGCTTCAATACCTAGAAAAAAACTGAGTTGACCCAACTTTCTACTTTCAAAAGTAGAACAAATAGTAACTAGGACTTTGTTAACCACGGAAGAAGATGAGCCTGTTACCAAAATGTCGTCCACATAAACTAGGATGATAACTATCGAATCTGCGCAGTTCCGTATGAATAGAGAGGAATCGGCATGACTATTAAAGAACCCAAGAGTGAGTAGAAAGTCATGAAGCCGAGTGAACCACGCACGCGGTGATTGTTTAAGTCCATAGAGGGCTCGGTGAAGTCTGCACACATGATTTGGATGAGCCGGGTCAACGAATCCAGGCGGCTGAGCCATATAAACTTCTTCGATCAAAAAACCGTTGAGAAAAGCATTGCGAACATCTAACTGCTCGATGGGCCAATCCCGAGAGTGAGCTAGAGAGAGAACGGTTCGAATGGTAGCTGGTTTTACAACGGGACTGAATGTCTCGTCATAGTCAACACCTTCTTGTTGGGTGTAACCCTGGGCAACCAACCGAGCCTTATACCGTTCAATCGAACCATCAGCCTGATGCTTGATCTTGTATATCCATTTACTATCAACAATATTGTGATGAGATGGGGGAGGTACAAGGGACCAAGTACCGTTCTTGTGGAGAGCTATAAGTTCATCATTCATTGCGGATTGCCATTGAGAGAAGGGCCCTGCTTGACGGAATGTACGGGGCTCAAACAGAGGAGAGTTTGAGTTAACAGCAGTAAATCCAAGATCAGAGGCTGAAGAAGGAATTTCACCATTAAGAGTACTAATGTGGGCTGGAACTTGTTGATCCCCAACTACATTGGGCCATGTACCAGACTGATTTTGCTCAAGAAAAGATGGGGGCTGGACGGGTGAATTCGACCCAACCCAGGAAGACGCGGAAGCTGGAACAGAAGAGTGGTTGGACTGTTAGACGGTGCTGGCCCAAGTGGTGAATCTGCCTGCTGTGGACTGACAATAGAAGGGAGTCTAGTTGGCGCAGAAGGCCCAGTTGGTAGGGCTGCAACAGGAATCGAGCTTGTGTCCTTTATGGTTGCCGAGGTATAGAGATTAGAGGGAGGAACGGGCCTTGATGGACAGAAAGTTGTAGTCTTCGAGACCCAATTGTAAGTACCCAAATCCGGATCGTCAAAATCCGTTAGGAGTTAACCGGAATCCGTTAAACTGGTCCGCTCCAGGTTAACCGGAACCCTTTAAGTTCCCCGCTGCAAAGCCAACGAGATGTCCCGGGACTGCCCCGAGCATCCCGACGTCCAAGCGTACTTAGCACACGTCATCGCACGTAAAAGTACGGCTTTTCCTGAAAAACGCACTTTTCGGCACTTCCCGGGGGCGTTTCGGACATTTTTCGGACTGTTATTTTAAAAAACGGACAAAATCGGGACCCGGGAATGAACTCCCACACAACCTGTGAGTCATGGGACACGTGGCAAGCATGCCACCTCCCTCTAGTCACCTTTCAATCAGAAATCAAGGCCAAATGACCAAAATACCCCTGGTATGCAGTCTAAGTCCGGCCGGACTCCTTTGCAGACTCTCAGAAATTGCCAGCAAGTCCCTCCAATTTCCAAAGTTTCACAAAACCCCCTGGATTTCAAGCCAAGTCCGGCCGGACTCATGCTGAATTTTCACCTATAAATAGAAGGGCTGTCAAAGCCATTAATAACAACAAATTTACTCCCCAAAATCACCATTGCCATGGCCCAAACCAAATCCTCCCTCTCCCGAGCTCCCGTTTTGTCTCGATTTGCATGAAAACTCTGCGTTTCAACCAAACACGAACCAAAACACCTCAAAACACCGTTCCAAACCACTTTCCGTATCTCGTATACACCTCCCGAGCCAAAGGAGTCGACCCTAGCCATAGGTATAACTCTCTCTCTCTAATCTCTCGTTCCGTCTCGGTTTACGCGCCAGTCGCTACAACCGTTTTGGACGAACATCGTTGAATTGTAGACGCCTCCGTCTAACGGGGTCCGATACATTTTAGCCCCTAGATCCTCTTCTCTTCCCGTAAGAGAAGTAATCTCGGGTTAAAACGGCATTCCGGCCCCGTTCCATTTAAATTTCTGTCATTTACCATTCCGGATCGATCGATCCGTCGATCGTCATTTACTTTTCTGTCATTTACAATTCCGAGTCGTTTGGCTCGTTGATCGTCATTTACAATTCCGAGTCGTTTGGCTCCTCGATCGTCATTTACAACTCCGAGCCGTTTTGGCTCGTCGATCGTCATTTACGATTCCGGATCGTTTGATTCCGTTGATACCACACTTTAAATACTGTCATTTACAAAGTCCGACCCGTTTGGATCGTGATAGTATTTACTTTTCAAAGTCCGAGTCGCAATCCGATTCGTTGATTGCATGTCATTTAATACGCTTTTTCCCGTAAAAATCGTTGACAATGTAATGCCCGGTTCAAAACCGGAGTTCGACCTTCGAGCTCTCTTTCAAAATGCGCAAAATGACGTTTGGCATCCAAACGCTCATCTTCAAACTAAAAGCCGACTTTTGACAGTCAAAATCATTTAATACGTTTTTTTCGTAAAATCGTTAACAATGGCAATCCCGGTTCAAAACCGGAGTTCGACCTTCGAACTCTCTTTCAAACTCAAAATCTGACGTTTGTCATTCAAACGCTCGTCTTTTCAAACAAGATCACCTAATCAACGTTTGACATTCAAACCAAGATTAAGCTTGTCATTCAATCCCCCATTTCAAAATGCAAACACACACACACACGCACACGTTTTCGAGAAAGGTAGAAAGACTCGTCATACGAGGCGTTTCGGGTGATCTCCTAATACTCTTCCCGAAACGTAACATGACCTCCGAACCTAACAATCTTTGGTACTCAAAATAGTTTTTTACTCGTTTTTGCTACCAATAAAAATGACCCCCCGTTTTCAAAGCCTTTTCCTAAGTTTCTGCTACCAATAAAAATGACACCATTTTCACAAAAGCCGTTTTTCAACGTTTGGGATCAAAATACAAAAACCGCATGGCGACTCCTCTTCCTTCCCGAAAAGCGAGGTCTCAGACACCAACCCTCCGCGAAAGACAACCGCGTTTCGCTCCGCGCGAAATCCCGGGTAATTCCACCAATTTCCTTGAGTTTGTGGCTGCAAAGCTGGTACAACAGTAGAAAATGTTTTTGCAACATAGTAAAAGTGACTCTCATCAAAAAGCACATGCTGAGATATATAAATTCGACCCGTAATTGGATTGAAACAACGATACCCTTTCCGCATTTGATCATATCCCAAAAAAACACAAGGTGTAGATTTTAGCATGAGCTTGTGACTATTGTATGGGACAAGGTTTGGGAAACAAGTGCAACCAAATACTTTGAGAAATTTATAATCCGGTGTTAGTTTCCACAATTTTTCATGGGGAGAAAAATACTTTAATTGTCGCATAGGCAAACGATTAATGAGAAACACGGCCGTAGAAAAGGCTTCTACCCAAAAAGTATGGGGAACGCGAGATTGTGCAATAAACATAAGCCCATTTCAACAATGTGTCTGTGTTTTCGCTCAACTACTCCATTTTGTTGAGGGGTATATGGACACGAAGTACGATGACCAATACCATTTTGAATTAGGTATGAAGCAAATCTACGATTAATGAATTCCCCACCCCCATCAGTTTGGATAGTTTTGACCGTATGAATGGCAGATATTTTACGAGTTAACTGTTTTTCAATAAGGGTTTTAAATTCAGTAAACACCGTAAACACATCGGATTTTTGAAAGATAGGAAACATCCACACATATCTAGAGAAATCATCCACAATAGATAAATAAAACTTGAATCCATAAATAGAAGCAATGGGGGAAGGTCCCAAACATCTAAATGAAGTAAATCTAGGGGTTTTGCAGAACGAAAAGACCTAGTTTGAAAAGGAAGATTACATGACTTGCCGAGAGGGCAAATATGACACATATCTTTATTTCGAACAGATCCGCTAACCGGAATCTTGACTTTATTGACTAGACACTGAAAAACTTGAGAAGACGGGTGACCCAACCGGGCATGCCACGTAGATGAAGAGGCACGCTCGCCAATTAATGCCGAGGAATTTATGCGTGAACTGGGAATGAATGACAAAGTGTAGAGATCTCCCGCATTACTGCCAGAAAGAATAGTCCTCTTAGTACAATTGTCCTTCACACAGAACCCGAAAGCCGTTAGTTCAAAGAAACAATTATTGTCAAGACAAAATTTACGAATGGAAAGTAAGGACCGATTAATTTTGGGCACATGTAAAACCGTATTCATGACAAAAGAATGATCATTAGCAGTAAAGTTTGTAGAACCAATATTTGCAATGGGAATAGAAGAGCCATTAGCAACTATAATAGAATCATTACCTGAATACGGAGAGAATTGTTGCAGAACATCCGGATTGGATGTCATGTGATTAGTCGCACCGAAATCAAGAACAAACGAGATTGGATGTCATGTGATTAGTCGCACCGAAATCAAGTACAAACGAAACGGGAGCCATGGGTGAAGAACCATTGTAGGTTGAACTACTACCAGGATAATATTGAGCATTATAAGCAAAGTTTGCCCTTTGGTAGCAAGTGTCAGCTTCATGGCCTTTTTTCTTGCAAATTTGGCAACTGACAATGGTAGGATCCGGACTTAAAAAGGGATTTGGTGGTGTATAAGGAACCGATGCACTTTGGGCAGTAGGCCGAAAGTGATGAGGGGCGGGGGAATGATGAAACTGGGGAGGGAGAGGAAGAAGACCCTGACTATTACCCTTTCTTTGGTGGCGATTATTACGACGCCCATTACCCTATTTGAATTAGCCATAAAAAAGAACCCTCCAGGATTTTGATGGCCACTCGGCCGAAACCCTCCCTGAAACCCAAGATTATGTGTGGCTGGGGAAGGAGTTGGGGTGGATTTGTGAGAAGACTTTTCGGTTTCTTTGATGGCTGCTAGAGCACTAAGAGAAGGATGAGTTTGGTTAGAGAATTTTTTTCTAGAGAGCTTCTTCCTGAAAGAGTAAATCTTTGAGGTCCTCAATAGTAGTGTCACCCTTGGAATTTTGAGTGGTGATGAATTCTTTATATGTGTGACCTAATCCCCCTAGAATTCAACTACAAAGAGTTTGATTTGAGACTGCCTCACCGGCTCTAGACAGAGAATATGCTAAAGTTTTAGCTCGGAGAACATATTCTTGTATAGTCATACCAGGAGAGAGTGAAAGATCATGTAACTCCTCCTGAAGTTTCTGAATGTGAATGAGAGAGGCAACCCCGAATTCTTTAGCAAGAAGATTCCATGCCTCCGGAGCGGTATAGCATGGGTTTACGTGAGGTTGGACATCGAAAGTGACCGTGGCTTTGATCCATCCAAGGACGAATCGAGAAGTGTGAATAAATAACTCATATGCCGGATTGGCAGTAGAGTTAGGAGAGATAGTGCGGGGAGGAGGGACTTTGTCAGATACGACATGGGTTAAAGAATGGATTTCTAACATTGAAAGGAAAAGAGAACTCCAATTTTGATAGTTCTCATTTGACAATCTACAATGACCCATGTATGATTGAACATTAAAAAGGACGGGAAGACCATACTTGTTGTTTGAAGAATTACCTTTCCCAGGACCGTTATTAGCCATGGTGTCGGAAGGAGGAGAGGTTCTTGATGACTCGTCACCCATGGCTTTAAAATGCTCTTGATACCATGTTAGAAATAATCACCTGCATAGACAAAGATTAAAAACACAGAAGAGGAATAGAAGGACACGGTAAGAAAGGAGAGAAAAAACCGACGTGCCTTTGTAATTCACGGATCATCTCTTTTATAAAGAGAATTACATATCAACTCTATTCTAGGAAGATAATATGTACAATAATCTATCCTAATCATTTACCTAAGAATCAGGAACTGAATATATGGAATATATTTACATGATATACACCATTTACTCTTCACACGTTTGTCTTTGGTGGCAAGTATATTGACTTGGACTTTTTGACCGTTGACTGGATAATATTGCTTTCAGGAATGACGAGTAAGCTAGACGAGCAAAGGTATGACTCACTTTATCGTAATTGAGACTTGTATGGATTATATTTTGGACCTAATCCATTGGAATTTGCTCGGCCCGATCCACGTTCGTACCTCGATTTATACCGTTCAGTGGGGTATAGCTTCGAGCAGCTTACAGGCACCAACTTTGATCACTGAACAAGATCATGTATTTGCAATGCGTGTCCAGAAGGCTACTGGGTCAGCAATATCTCGGGTCTCATTGAGCTTATTTGAGGCATTTCATCGAGCAGCTTGCAGGCACCAACTTTAATCACTAATCCATATCAGGCAATGCAATGCGTGTTCAGAAAGAAGCCAACATTATTACTGGGTCAGCAATATCTCATCGGGCCCCCTTTTCTAAGAGAGTCCACAGTACACTATCACAACCAGGCATAATTAAGCTTCATAAACATTTTATTTTTTTATTTTAATTAGTGAAGTAAAAGAAAAACAGGATTTCTGAATCAGAACACATTTACATAACTGATGAAATACTACTAGAAGCATTCTTTGTTGATCAATCATTTATCAAAGTTATCTCTAACTAGAGATCTCAATGGACTTAACATCAGGCTTCTTCACCTCCTCCTTAGGCACAGTCACGGTAAGTACACCGTTCTCCATTGCCGCCTTCACCTCATCAACCTTCGCATTTTCCGGCAGCCTGAACCGCCTCAGGAATTTGCCGCTGCTACGCTCCACACGGTGCCACGTATCACTCTTCTCCTCCTTCTCTTTGCTCCTCTCTCCGCTAATCTGCAGAACCTTTCCTTCTTCCACCTCCACCTTCACTTCCTCCTTCTTTAATCCCGGAAGGTCCGCCTTGAAAACGTGCGCCTCCGGCGTCTCCTTCCAATCAATCCTTGTGTTGGCGAATGTCGTTGTTTCCTTGGCGAATTCGGAGCGAGGGCCTGAGAGAGCAGTGCTGGTGTTGCTCAAGGGGAAGTCCTGGAATGGGTCCCAAATGTCGAGGGAGAATGGGTCGAAGACGTTGCTTCGTCGGCCGCCGAAGAAGCTGCTCGGAATTAGAGACATTGTTGCCGGAATTGAGAACTGACAGAAGATTCTGTAGATTCGATCAATTGCTTGAGTAATTTGATTGGATCAATTAGAGAAGAAGAAGGTATTTATAGGAGATTGTGAAGGCAATATAGGCCTATTTCAAAATAAGTCTTTGAGAGGCTTCAGGAAGGCTAAAGAAAAATCTAGAGATATGGGATCTTTATGACGCCATTATTATGCTTTCTTCTGTAGGATGTTTCTAGAACATAATATATTTTTAAATGTGGTTCTAACTGAAAAAAAAAAAAAAGCTTTAATGTACAAAGTAATCTCACAAAATTTTAAACACAAATAGAATTATCAAAATTTGATTAATAATTGTGAGAGCATCTTCAAACCAATGAGTTGGTCTTATAAAAAACTAGTTTTTCCTTAAGATAAGAAAAAAACGTGTTTTTCAAAAGCGGGCATTATTATTCAAAACAAACTGTGGCATTTTCGTAATTACTGGTTTACCCGTTTGTGTCAGTGTCTGTTTAACAAAGTGCCAGTGTAAACTGGTACTGGCATTTTCGTAATTACTGATTTACCCGTTTGTGTCAGTGTCTGTTTAACAAAGTGCCAGTGTCTGTTTAACAAACGTGTTTTTCAAAAGCGGGCATCAAAATAAAAAAGTATTGAATATAGCAAAATATACATAAAAAATTGTTGATAGATGGATTCAAACGTATTTTCTTTCTTTCTATTCCACCTCTTAAGACACACATTCTCAACTTAAAATTAGTAACTAGTATTTTTAATACATTATTATTTATTAGTTAATTGATATTTCCTTATTAAACAAGCTTAATTTTATAATCTATTAAATATTCATAATTAAAAACATAATTTTGTTACCAAACTCACTCTTACCTCTTCCTTAGACTTTCAACAACTCAATTTATGTACAATGAATATTATTTTTATTTCTTAAGAGCAATGCTAAAGTACAAAATAATTATAAAATTATATTTAACTGTCATTGATTAATTTTTAAAACTATTTACTAATTCTTGGACTTATAGAGTAAACATTGTATTCATAAATATCAAATAAAAATTTCAAGCAAAATTTTTGTGACCATTTTGTGCCCTTAATAATTCATTAATTAGTTTTGAATTTGTAAAGTTCTAGCATATAAGGGTCTTCGCCATTATTTAAGAATTACAAAACTCTATTCAAAATCAATTGGTATTGATGATGCGATAAATGTGGTGGATCATTTTTCAGTCCAGTAGTTCATATAATTCAGCACAATGTATTGTTTTCTTATATTTTAGAAATGGCAATGTCGGAAGTTCATTGACTCAAACTACTCAATTTTAAAAAGTGAACAATCTTTTTGAGACAAACAACATCAAATCATACACAAAATCTAGGGAGAAACGCGTTTCTCCATAAGTTATGGAGAAACGGGTCCCGACATGTCGCGCGACAATGAGTTAGATAGCCAGAAACCTATGAAAGTGATATCCAGAAACCTTCAAATGAATATCCAGAAACCTTCAAAATGTTTCTGGATATACATTTGAAGGTTTCTGGATATCGAAAACCTTCAATAGCAATTTACGGATATGCCCTAACACATTTCTCGGATATGCGCCTAACGGTTTTACGGATATGCACCTAACGGTTTACGGATATACATTTCACATCCTTACGGCTATCAAATACAAAGCTTACGGATATCAACTGCAAAGCTTTGCTATCAAATGCAAAGCTTACGGATATCCGAAGCTTTTGGGTCTTGGCCTTGGGTTTTTACGGATATACATTTCACATCCTTACGGCTATCAAATACAAAGCTGGATATCATGCAAAGCTGGCTATCAAATGCAAAGCTTCTGGATATCCAGAAGCTTTTGGTCTTGTCCTTGGGTTTTTTTTTTTCTGGTTATCAAATGTAAAGCTTCTGCCTATGAAAAACACGTTTCTCCATAGTTATGGAGAAACGCGTTTCTCAGCAGACGCACTCCAAATCATAGCACCCCAAGGACTCACACTACAAGAAAACAGGGCGACTGAAACGGAATTTTGCAACCGAATTGAAATCAGTTTCAGAGTAAAAAGTGCTATTGAAAATTGACGTGCACAATTAATATTGCAACTCATATTGCAATTAAAAACCATTTTGCTGCTTCATGTTTCGGGATTGCAACGATTTTTGAAACAAATGAACTTTTGTTTCAATTTTCTGTTTCAATTTCAGTTGCATTTTGCAACTGAATTGAAATTAGTTTCAGAGTAAAAAATGCTCATTGAAAATTGACGTGCACAATTAATTTTGCAAATTATATTGTAATAGAAAATCATTTTGTCACTTCATGTTTCGGGATTGCAACGGTTTTTTAAACAAATGAACTTCTATTTCAATTTTCTGTTTCAATTTCAGTTGCATTTTGCAACTGAATTGAAATCAGTTTCAGAGTAAAAAGTGCTCTTTGAAAATTGACGTGCACAATTAATTTTGCAACTCATATTGCAATGAAAAACCATTTTGTCGTTACATGTTTCGGGGGAAAAGTTGGAGGGAAGAATGCCACTTAGTTTTGCAATGATTTTTGAAACAGATGAACTTTTTCTAAACCCATATCATATACCCTAAACCCTATATCATTTACCCTAAAACCCATATCATATACCCTAAACCCTATATTTTTGTATATTAAAAAATAATAATAATAATAATATATTATTATTATTATTTTATTATTTTTATTTTTGTTATTTTTATTATTATTTTATTATTTTTACATTATTATTATTATTATTTTATTATTTTATTTATTATTATTATTATTATTATTTTATTATTATTTTATTATTATTTTTATTATTTTATTATTATTATTATTTTTTTATTATTATTATTATTTTTATTATTATTTTATTATTGTTTTTTATTATTATAATATAATTATTATTTTATTATTATTTATTATTATTATATTATTTTTTCCTTTCTTAATTATTAATATATTATTATTATTTTATTATTATTATTAGTTTATTATTATTATTTTATTATTATGATTATTATTATTATTATTATTATTATTATTATTATTATTATTATTATTATTATTATTACTATTTACTATCATACGTGTTTTTTGATTCAGCACTTGGCTTAATGCTTATGACTTATAAGGGAAATTGTGCTTTAATTGACTGGTACATGACTTATGACTTATTTTACCCAAAATGAAATCAAACTGTTCAAAAATGACTTATGGGGAGTCATAAACACTTCCTCATAAGTCAAATCAAACGGGACCTATATCATTTACCCTAAAACCCATATCATATACCCTAAACCATATCTTTTTTTATATAACTTTTTCTTAAAAAAATTACTAATTAACAAAGTCTAAAATATTATTTCCTAGTCAATAAAAAATTTTAAAAAAATAAATATAGGATAGTCCATCCCTCTTTTGACTTTTCTTCTATATACTTTCATTTGTTTAATTTTTTTTCTATCTTTTTTTATATACCTTTTTGTAAAATAAATCACGAATTAACAAAGTCTAAAATATTATTTTCTAATCAATAAAAAAATTAAAAAAAATATAAAATAAATATAGGGTAGCCCGTCCCTCTTTTGACTTTTCTTCTATATACTTTCATTTGTTTAGTTTTATTTTTCTATCTTTTTTTATATACCTTTTTGTAAAAAAAAAAATCACTAATTAACAAAGTCTAAAATATTATTTTCTAGCCAATAAAAAATTAAAAGAAAATAAAAAATAAATATACCTCACTCTAAAGCCTAAACCTCTAAACCTCACTCTAAACCCTAAACACTATATCATTTACCCTAAAATCCATATCATATATCATATACCCTAAACCCTATCTTTTTTTATATAAGTTTTTCTAAAAAATATCACTACTAACCAAAGTCTAAAATATTATTTTCTAGTCAATAAAAAATTAAAATGAAAATAAAAAATAAATATACCTCACTCTATAAACCCTAAATCATATACTCCCTCCGTCCCGCTAATATTAGCACACTTTCCTTTTTGGGCGTCCCGCTAATATCCGCACACTCCCAAAAAGGAAACTTTATATTAATAAAATATTCACCCAACCCCACTCATTCTCTCTCCTACATTATTTTAATACTCACAACACCATTATAATTTATTACACCCTCCACTCATTCTCTCTCCACTCATTCTTTTACACTCACAACATTTTATTAAAATATCATATTTCTTAATTTCCGCGCAAACAGTGTTTGTGCTAATATTAGCGGGACGGAGGGAGTATCATTTACCCTAAAACCATATCATATACCCTAAACCCTATCTTTTTTTATATAACTTTTTCAAAAAAAAAATCACAAATTAACAAAGTCTAAAATATTATTTTTTTTAGTAAATAAAAAATTTTAAAAAAAATAATAAAATAAATATAGGGTAGTCCGTCTCTCTTTTGACTTTTCTTCTATATACTTTCATTTGTTTAGTTTTTTTCTATATTTTTTATATACATTTTTGTAAAAAAAAAAAATCACGAATTAACAAAGTCTAAAATATTATTTTCTAGTCAATAAAAAATGTAAAAAAAATAAAAAATAAATATAGGGTAGTTCGTCCCTCTTTTGACTCTTCTTTTATATACTTTCATTTTTTTAGTTTTTTTCTATCTTTTTTTATATACATGTTTGTAAAAAAAAATCACTAATTAACAAAGTCTAAAATATTATTTTCTAGTCAATAAAAAATTTAAAGAAAATAAAAAATAAACATACCTCACTCTAAAGTCTAAACCTTTAAACCTCACTCTAAACCCTAAACCCTATATCATTTACCCTAAAACTCATATCATATACCCTATACCCTAACCCCTATCTTTTTTATATAACTTTTTAAAAAAAAATTACTAATTAACAAAGTCTAAAATATTATTTCCTAGTCAATAAAAAAAATAAAAAAATACTAGTTATTATTAGTACTATTATTAATATTATTACTGCTTATATAATTAATATTAATATTAATTAATTAATCAGTTATATAATTAATAATTCATTAATAAATATTATTATTCTTGATACTAGGCATAAATAATTTAGTTAGTATATAGTGTGAAACAAATATAAGTATGTGATGTGACATTGTTTGATTGGATCCAAAAAATTCACACAGATCATGAGCTAAAGCAACATCTAATTATTCAATACATTCAATCCAATGGTCCATATTCTTTCAAACAAAACCACTTTCCTTTCCTAGCCCAACTCATTTATTATCCTATTTCTCTATTTCTCTCCCCTCTCCCCATCTCTGATTCCCTTTCCTCCTCTTTCTGTGCCCCTTCTCAGTTAACAACCACCTTCACGGTCGCCTTCTCCTTCTCCGTTACCGACTCCTCTTTTTACGCCCCTCCTCAGTTAACAACCACCTCCACGGCGGCCTTCTCCTTCTCCGTTACCGGCTGCCGATGCCATCTCAATTTTTTCTTCAATCTCTTCCTTCCTCCCTACCTAACTGAAGACGACACCATCGTCTTTCTCATCTTCTCGCTCACAATGCCTCCATTACAGTCTAGATTCAAGCTTTCTCTCTTTAAACCCTAATTTTCACCCAAAAATTGGAATACAATTAAGCCTTTAGCCTTCAATTGTAGGTTCGTAATTTCTTTGAATTCCTTTATGATTTCTAGATCTGGATTTTAAGACTTCAAATGAATTCTCCAAAACCATTCCCCATTAATTTTTAGGGTATGTATTCATATATTGAGAGAAAATGTTTTGATTATCATGATTTAAGATCCATTTTGTGAATGCTATTGTTGTATGTTGGTGGTACGGTGGTAGTGGCGGGTGGTGGTGAGATGGTGGTAGGATGGTTGCTGGTGGTTATTGGTGGTGGAAGTTTGGGAGGACCTGATCTGTATTTTTTGAAGTTAAGGGATCAAAGTTGAAATGAAAGGATATGTAAGGACTGATTTGAGTATAAAAGAAGCTTAGGGGAGCAAAGTGTAACTACGAAATATCAAGGACCGATTTAAGATTAATAAAAGTTAAGGGACTGATTTAAATTGATTGACATTATAATTTATTTTTGATAAAAATATTTAGGATATATATATATATATACTCCCTCCGTCCCACTCGAAGTGTCACTTTTTACCCAAAAGGGTGTCCCGTTTAAAGTGTCACCTTTCCTAAAAAGGAAATATTTTATTAATATTCTATTATCCCATCCACTATTCCCTCCACTAATTCTCTCTCATCTACACTCACAACACTTTTTAAATTCACTATTTCCTCCACTAATTCTCTCTCCTATTTTCAAATTACACTCACAACATTTTTTTCCCCCTTTTATCCTTAATTTGCGTGCCACCCCTAAAAGGGTGACACTTTTGATGGGACGGAGGGAGTATATATTATTTTTAGAAAATAATTTTCTGCAACATAACTTTTCGTTGCAAATTAGGTTGCATACTTGAAACTGAAAAATTTAGTTGCTAGTTTAGTTCTATGTAACATATTTGAAACAGAACAATCAGTTGCAATTAGAAATAGAAATAAATCAGTTGCAAATTTTAGAAACAGAAATAACATATTTGAAACAGAACAATCAGTTGCAATTAGAAACAGAAATAAATCAGTTACAAATTTTAGAAACAGAAATAACATATTTGAAACAGAACAATCAGTTGCAATTAGAAACAGAAATAAATCAGTTGCAAATTTTAGAAATAGAAATCAATCAGTTGTTCTTTGCAACGGATGTAAAAAATGTCCTAGGAAACACATTGCAACTGAAAGTACAACTACTTTTTCCGTTGCAAGGATTTTGCAACCACAAGAAAGCGGTCGCATAAATTGCGACGATGCTTCCTGCGACTGCCTTTTTCAAGTACCCCAATTCGGACCACTCTCCATCCGAGCATACAGAAAAAACCAAGGGCAAACTTCCGGAGGTCATAACTCCTTCATACGGACTCCGATTAAGAGGTGCTATATATGGTTGGAAAGATCTCGATGAGAACTAGATTGCAATCGCAAAAAATAGCCATTTGACAAAGTGGTCCGCACGGACCACTTTGCAGGGTGAAAATAATGATGGACTTTTCAGGAATTACAAAAAATAGTCAGCCTGCAAAAGTGTCCGCGCAGACCACTTTGCAGGGTGAAAATAATCATGAAAAAATTCCCTTAAAGTCCACAATATTCCCTCAAATCCGAGAAAACCAAAAAATTGGTTTTGCATAAGTGTCCGCGCGGACCATATTGCAGTTTTTTTAGGCCTATAAATAGAGGGTTTTCCCTCTCATTTTCTTGACACCTCCCTTCTCTCCTCCATCCCCCCAGCAAGCTGGGACACTCTAAGGCATCCCGAGCCCCTCCGGCCCTTCCCGAGCCCTCCCGAACCTTCCCGAGGAGCTCCGAAGCCCTGTCGAGCCATCCCGAGACGCTCCTGAGCCATCCCGAGGCTCTCTCGAAGCATCTCAAAGCCCTTCTGGTCCATTCCGAGCCATTCCGAGGCATCCCAAAGCATCCCGAAGCCCTGTCGATCCATCCCGAGCAATCTCGAGGCACGCCGAAACTCTGCTCGAGTACACCGAGCAATCCCGAGGCACGCCGAACCTCTGCCCATATACACCTAGCAATCCCGAGGCACGCCGAACCTCTGCCCGATACACCTAGCAATCCCGAGGTACGCCGAATCTCTGCCCGAATACACCTAGCAATCCCGAGGCACGCCGAACCTCTGCCCGAATACACCTAGCAATCACGAGGCACGTCGAACCTCTGCCCGAATACACCTAGCAATCTCGAGGCACGCCGAACCTCTATCCGAATACACCTAGCAATCCCGAGGCACGCCGAACCTCTGCCCGCACACATCTAGCCATCTCCCGAAGCATCCCGAAGCTCTGCCGGTCCGTCCCGAGCTATCCGGAAACATCCCGAAACTCTGCCAACACACACTGGTCCACCCCAAGGCAATCTGGTCCATCCCAGTCCGTCCCAGAGCACTATTCACACTCAATCAAACACATTCCCCAGCGGAAGATAGACACGAACCAACATTGGTAAGGCCTCCTTCCAAAACTATTTCAATTAATTTCAATATTTAAATACATAGCATACAATGTAGACATCATCTTTTAAATGCATTTTTAAAAACACACACACACACACAACTTTTAAATAAAGAGGGGTATCGAAAGACTCGTGTATACGAGGTGACTCGGGTGAGCTCAACTATCTCTTCCCGAGGCGTAACCTGACATCCGAACTCAAAATCTCATCACACAACAACAAAACAAAAACAAAGCCTTTTCTCAATGTTTTGAGCATAATCAAAATGGCGTGGCGACTCTACGAAAAAGCAGCACGACCTCGACAGCGCGAGATGTCCGGTCCGCGCGCCGGATCCGGGTAATTTCAGTTGGCGACTCCGCTGGGGATGTTTTGTTTTAAAAACTTTCAAACCATTTTTTTAAAACAATGATGAGGGTCAAACTTTCATTTTACCCCTTTCTTTAACTGTTGTGTGTGTGTGCATGTTTTTTATTTTCATGTTTGCTGGAATAGATGCAATCACTAAATCTCTTCCACTTACGCTCTCTCCTCTTATTATACTATTATTTCTTAGTTATTATGTTTAAATTTTTGGTCCACACTCACGTTTGAAGGATGGGCTATTCAACTTGTTCCTTAAGCGGGAAAAGTACATTGCTCAAAAACAAAAAGTACAACAACAGATATATGAACTCATTAGTTGACTTTTTGTTGCCAGTGCAATAACTTCTGTTTTAGTTTATTGTTAATGGAGCATCTACCCATGCTTTGTTTTTTATATAATTAATCTCGTTGCTGGATTGCCGAATGAATATCCAAATTTATTTTCGATGAAGCAAGTATGAACATTTATTTTAGAACAGACAAAGTAGTGTTAAGCAAAATAAAATATCATCTCAGCTGTCAGTTGTCAAAAAAGAGGATAAATTGCAACAATAAACAGTTTGACAAAATACTCAAGCTTGGTGACAACCTCTCCAATATTATGTCGCCTTTTAGAACTACTCTGCAAGCATTGACAAGCAATTTTGGAAAACACATCCAAACAGTTTGACAAAATACTTCCATTTAGACTAGGATCAATGAATTGACCAATTTTTCCTTCTTTCACACACTGTTTAGCCCATCAAGCTAAACCCCATTGCTCCTCATCTAATCTTGAATCCACGGTGGGCTTCCCACATAACACTTCAAATAACACTACTCCAAAAGCGTACACATCAGAATTTTTTGTCAGCCTGTGGGTCAAGAAATACTCAGGATCAAAATAGCCAAATGTACCTTTGACATATGTGTAAACATCAGTGCATAGTTGATTTTTTGGGCCAATTTTAGACAACCCAAAGTCTGAGATCTTTGCTTCCATATTCTCATCCAAAAGAGGACTAGATCTGGCCTGAATCTCTTTACTCCGGCTAAGAGAGTGCGATTGGAGGTAGGGAGGAGAGGGTGGACAGAAGATGAGAGAGAAAGAGACGGAATGGAGGAAGGAAAAGGGCTAGCCGATGGAGGGAGGGGCTGTTGGATGGTCGTAGGTGGGGGAATGCATGGCCGGAGGTAGGGAGGGAGACCATCATGTTTCGCCGGCGTCGACAATAGCATCCGAGTCGGAGGTTGTGGGAAATGCTCACAGATCTAAGGGAGAAAGGGGAAGTACTTTAGAGAGATAAAGTAGAGAGAGGGGAAGAGGGGAGATAATCACAGAAGTTTGAGAGGAGAGAGGTCGCCGAATTTTGGGAGGAGTTAGGTCGCCAGAGTTACGGAGGATAGAGATCGCCGGAGCAAGAAGTTATCAGAGAGAGGGTAAAGAGAAAGTAGAGAGAGGGAGATGAGTGTGTGTTTGTGTGTGTGTGGGTGTGTGTGATTTGAGAGGGGTGGGTGTTTATTTTGGGTTAGAGAGACTATATGGTTAATTATTTTGTGGGTTAGGGTTAAAACTAGGAGGTAAATATAATAACTTGTTGTATTAGGACGTAACGTAATTTTCTCTACCAATTAATTCACAAACATTTGATGAAGATAAAAAAAGTATACTAATAACTATAAATAGACTCGGGATTCCAATAAGAATGAACACATTACTCCCTATATGACTTACATAGTTGGGTGATGAAGCCAAAAAAGTTCGGATCAGCCCAAATCCAGCGGCAGATTGTATTCTGGATGATTGAATAGCCTAAAAAAAGAAGAACAAACACGTAAACAAAGCGGGGGCTTCACCGGCGAAGGCCCTCCGATGTGAGAGTAAGTATTTGTGTTTAGAAAGAGAAATCAATTGACAAGAGTTTAGAGTCAAAAGATGTGTTACCAAAATAATGTGAATTATGGCTTGTATATATATGCATAGCATTGTATAATCCTTGTTGGATAAGAAAGCGTGTGAGATAAGGTTATAATTATAAGAGGATTATAACTGTTCACATTCCTTATTTGAATAGGATTAGGTAATAGTAATCTGCACGTACACCTCAGAGTCGAGCTACTCGGCATAAGTTACTTTGTCGACTTGGGTTGACGCCGATGAAGTGGGAGTAAGGATAGGGAAGCCAATTTCCTTTTATTATATGGAGACCGAGGAGGGGCTCCTCGTCTTCAAAGGAGGCCTTGCTCGGCCTTGTTGGATGCCTTGCTCGGCATATGAGATTATGCCTCATCGGCATATAGTTTTGCTATTCCTTGGTCATTATTCGCTCAGCTATATCTAGGTCGACATAGTGGGAATGACGAGTAATCTAGACGAGCAAAGGTAGGACTCACTTTATCGTAATTGAGACTTGTATGGATTATATTTTGGGCCTAATCCATTGGGATATTCTCGGCTCGATCCAAGTTCGTACCTCGGTTTATACCGTTCATTAGGGTATTTCTTCGAGCAGCTTACAGGCACCAACTTTGATCACTGAAAAAGATCATGTATTTGCAATGAGCTAGAACTATTGTGTTGGCTTCTTCTTCTTCTTCTTCTTTTCCTTCTTTGCTTGAGCTTATAATTCTTGCATTCATGGCTGTGGAGATCAACCCTTTTCCTAGCATGTTGACCATTTTTGTAGAGAGAGAGAGAGAGACAGTAAAAAAGGAGGACTAGATCTGGCCTGAATCTCTTTACTCAGGCTAAGAGAGTGCGATTGGAGGTAGGGAGGAGAGGGTGGACAGAAGATTAGAGAGAAAGAGACGAAAGGGAGGAATAACAAGGGCTAGTCGACGGAGGGAGGGGCTGTTGGATGGCCAGAGGTGGGGGAATGCATGGCCGGAGGTAGGGAGGGAGACCATCATGTTTTGCCGGCGTCAACAATAGCATCAGAGTCGGAGGTTGTGGGAAATGCTCACAGAGATCTGAGGGAGAAAGGGGAAGTACTTTAGAGAGATAAAGTAGAGAGAAGGGAAGAGGGGAGATAATCGCCGGAGTTTGAGAGGAGAGAGGTCACCGAATTTTGGGAGGAGTGAGGTCGCCGGAGTTACGGAGGATAGAGATCACCGGAGCAAGAAGTTATCAGAGAGAGGGTAAAGAAAAAGTAGAGAGAGGGGGGTGAGTGTGTGTTTGTGTGTGTGATTTGAGAGGCGTGGATGTTTATTTTGGGTTAGAGGGACTATATGGTTAATTATTTTGTGGGTTAGGGTTTAAACTAGGAGGTAAATATAATAACTTGTTGTCTTAGGACGTAACTTAATTTTCTCTACCAATTAATTCACAAACATTTGATGAAGATAAAAAGAAAAATTAATAGCTATAAATAGACTCGGGATTCCAATAAGAATGAACACATTACTCCCTATATGACTTACATAGTTGGGTGATGATGCCAAAAACGTTCGGATCAGCCCAAATCCAGCGGCAGGTTGTATTCTGGATGATTGAATAGCTTAAAAAAAGAAGAACAAACACGTAAACTAAGCGGGCGCTTCACCGGCGAAGGCCCTCCGGCGTGAGAGTAAGTATTTGTGTTTAGAAAGAGAAATCAATTGACAAGAGTTTAGAGTCAAAAGATGTGTTACCAAAATAATGTGAATTATGGCTTGTATATATTCATAGAATTGTATAATCCTTGTTGGATAATAAAGCGTGTGAGATAAGGTTATAATTATAAGAGGATTATAACTGTTCACATTCCTTATTTGAATAGGATTAGGTAATAGTAATCTGCACGTACGCCTCAGAGCCGAGCTACTCGACATAAGTTGCTTTGTCGACTTGGGTTGACGCCGATGAAGTGGAGAGTAAGGATAGGTAAGCCAATTTCCTTTTATTATATGGAGACTGAGAAAGGGCTCCTCGTCTTTAAAGGAGGCCTTGCTCGGCCTTGTTGGATGCCTTGCTCAGCATATGAGATTATGCCTCGTCAGCATATAGTTTTGCTATTCCTTGGTCATTATTCGCTCAGCTATATCTAGGTCGACATAGTGGGAATTGTTAGAAATATTTGCTATTATTATTCGCTCAGCTATATCTAGGTCGACATAGTGGGAATTGTTAGAAATAATCACCTGCATAGACAAAGATTAAAAACACAGAAGAGGAAGAGAAGGACACGGTAAGAAAGGAGAGAAAAAACCGATGTGCCTTTGTATTTCACGGATCATCTCTTTTATAAAGAGAATTACATATCAACTCTATTCTAGGAAGATAATATGTACAATAATCTATTCTAATAATTTACATAAGAATCAGGAGCTGAATATATGGAATATATTTACATGATATACACCATTTACTCTTCACACGTTTGTCTTTGGTGGCAAGTATATTGACTTGGACTTTTTGATCGTTGACTCGATAATATTGCTTTCAACCTCCCTCAAGCGAAGGGAGTGGAGCGGAGATGAAGCTTGGAAGATAGTAGTTGAAAGAGTGGAGCAGTCAAGCTTTTGGTAAATAAGTCAGCCAATTGGTCGGAAGAGGCAATATGATGAAGGCGAAGAAAGCCTCTGTGATGTAGCTCGCGAATGAAATGCAAATCAATTTCAATATGGCGTGTGTGAGCATGAAAAACTGAGTTCTTGAACATGTGAAGAGCTGAAATATTATCACAGAATAATATTGGTGGAGAGAGGGGAATGCCTAATTCACAAAATAAGAAGGAAAACCATCGAATTTTGGCTGCGGTAGAGGCCAATCCCCTATACTCTGCCTCACTACTAGAACGAGAAACGGTGTGCTGCTTTTTAGCGGTCCATGCAACCAAATTAGGTCCAATAAAGACACATGCACCTATGGTGGAACGGCTATTATCCGGTGATCCGGCCCAATCGGCATCGCAAAATGCGATGATGGAGGTATCTGGAGATTTTTCAAAGGATAATCCAAGAGAAACTGTACCTTTCAAGAATCGAAAAATACGTTTGACAGCTTGGAGATGAGAAGTGCGTGGCGCATGCATGAATTGACAAACTTGGTTGACGGCAAATGAAAGATCTGGATGCGTGAGAGTGACATATTGTAACCCTCCTACCATGCTACGGTACAGTTTTGCATCCGAAAGCGGGTCTCCATCTGAGGCCGAAAGATGTATCCCAGGTGCAAGAGGGGGTCGGTCTTGGCTAGCTCAAATGGAGGTTGAATTTTGTAACAAGTCGAGATGCATTACCTAGTCTGATTAAGATGCAAGTGGGAGGCAGATCTTGTTGCTTCAATACCTAGAAAAAGCTGAGTTGTCCCAACTTCCTAATTTCAAAAGTAGAACAAATAGTAACTAGGACTTTGTTAACCACGGAAGAAGATGAGCCTGTTACCAAAATGTCGTCCACATAAACTAGGATGATAACTATCGAATCTGCGCAGTTCCGTATGAATAGAGAGGAATCGGCATGACTATTAAAGAACCCAAGAGTGAGTAGAAAGTCATGAAGCCGAGTGAACCACGCACGCGGTGATTGTTTAAGTCCATAGAGGGCTCGGTGAAGTCTGCACACATTATTTGGATGAGCCGGGTCAACGAATCCAGGCGGCTGAGCCATATAAACTTCTTCGATCAAATTACCGTTGAGAAAAGCATTGCGAACATCTAACTGCTCGATGGGCCAATCCCGAGAGTGAGCTAGAGAGAGAACGGTTCGAATGGTAGCTGGTTTTACAATGGGACTGAATGTCTCATCATAGTCAACGCCTTCTTGTTGGGTGTAACCCTGGGCAACCAACCGAGCCTTATACCGTTCAATCGAACCGTCATCCTGATTCTTGACCTTGTATATCCATTTACTACCGACAATATTGTGATGAGATGGGGGAGGTACAAGGCACCAAGTACCGTTCTTGTGGAGAGCTATAAGTTCATCATTCATTGCGGATTGCCAATGAGAGAAGGACCCTGCTTGACGGAATGTACGGGGCTCAAACAGAGGAGAGTTTGAGTTAACAGCACTAAATCCAAAGTGATGTTTAAGACGAAAAATACCATCCTTGTTTCTTGTAATCATAGGGTGATTACCAGCAAGTGGAGGATCAGAGGCTGAAGAAGGAATTTCACCATTAAGAGTACTAATGTGGGCTGGAACTTGTTGATCCCCAGCTGCATTGGGCCATGTACCAGACTGATTTTGCTCAAGAAAAGATGGGGGCTGGATGGGCGAATCCGACCCAACCCAGGAAGACGCGGAAGCTGGAACAGAAGAGTGGGTTGGACTGTTAGACGGTTCTAGCCCAAGTGGTGAATCTGCCTGCTGTGGACTGACAATAGAAGGGAGTCTAGTTGGCGCAGAAGGCCCAGTTGGTAGGGCTGCAACAGGAATCGAGCTTGTGTCCTTTATGGCTGCCGAGGTATAGAGATTAGAGGGAGGAACGGGCCTTGATGGACTGAAAGTTGTAGTCTTCGAGACCCAATTGTAAGTACCCAAATCCGGATCGTCAAAATCCATTAGGAGTTAACCGAAATCCGTTAAACTGGCCCGCTCCAGGTTAACTGGAACCCGTTAAGTTCCCCGTTGCCAAGCCAACGAGATGTCCCGGGACTGCCCCGAGCATCCCGACGTCCAAGCGTACTTAGCACGTCATCGCACGTAAAAGTACGACTTTCCCTGAAAAATGCACTTTTCGGCACTTTTCGGGGGCGTTTCGGATATTTTCCGGACTGTTATTTTAAAAAACAGACAAAACCGGGACTCGGGAACGAACTCCCACACAACCTGTGAGTCATGGGACACGTGGCAAGCATGCCACCTCCCTCTAGTCACCTTTTAATCAGAAATCAAGGCCAAATGACCAAAATACCCCTGGTATGCAGTCTAAGTCCGGCCGGACTCCTTTGCAGACTCTCAGAAATTGCCAGCAAGTCCCTCCAATTTCCAAAGTTTCACAAAACCCCCTGGATTTCAAGCCAAGTCCGGCCGGACTCATGCTGAATTTTCACCTATAAATAGAAGGGCTGTCAAAGCCATTAATAACAACAAATTTACTGCCCAAAATCACCATTGCCACGACCCAAACCAAATCCTCCCTCTCCCGAGTTCCCGTTTTATCTTGATTTGCATGAAAACTCCGCGTTTCAACCAAACACGAACCAAAACACCTCAAAACACCGTTCCAAACCACTTTCCATATCTCGTATACACCCCCCCGAGCCAAAGGAGTCGACCCTAGCCATAGGTATAACTCCCTCTCTCTAATCTCTCGTTCCATCTCGATTTACGCGCCAGTCGCTACAACCGTTTTGGACGAACATCGTTGAAATGTAGACGCCTCCGTCTAACGGGGTCCGATACGTTTTAGCCCCTAGATCCTCTTCTCTTCCCGTAAGAGAAGTAATCTCGGGTTAAAACGGCGTTCCAGCCCCGTTCCCTTTAAATTTCTGTCATTTACCATTTCAGATCTGTAAGTACCCCAATCTGGATCACTCCCTTTCAAACACCCGGGAAACACCGCAGACTCATCCACGCAGTCTCAGAGACCTCTCCCACTCAAAACCCTCTCAAACCCCCAACCAAACCAAGGGAGGAGCCCTCGCGGGATAAAAGGGACAAAAGGACCTTTCGGGAATTTTTCGTGAAACCGGAAAGCAATATAGGTCCGTACGGACCTCTTTGTTTCCATAATTACCGAATCCCTTAAAGTCCACAATATTCCCTCAAATCCAGGAGAAATGATTACCCTAAATGCGTACTTGGTCCGTACGGATCTTGCATGTCAAGATGGTCCGTACGGACCTCTTTGCAAGGGGACATCATCATTTCCAATATTCACCATCATTGCATATTCCCTCAAATCGAGGAAAACCAAAATCTGGATAACCAAGGAGGTCCGTACGGACCTCTTTGCACCAAATCTGAGACTATAAATAGAGGGCTCCCCCTCCTCATTTTTTCACACCTCCCACTTCTCTCTTCCTCCCTAAGCCTTCTGGCTCCCCTTCTAAGACCTTTCGAGGCATTCCCGGCCCCTTCGGATCCTTCCGAGGCCTTCCGAGCCCCCTCGAGGTGCTCCGAAGCCTCTCCGAGCGCTCCCGAGACGCTCCCGCGCTGCCCCGAGGCACTCTCGAGGTACTCTGAGGCCCCTCGTGGTACTCCGAGGCCTTGCTCGGTCTTTCCACGGTGTCCCGGCTCTTTCCGAGTCAAACCGACGATCCCAAACCACGCCGAAACCCGCCCGGGAGTGACTCCACCTTTGCCACCACAACGCACGCCGAACCTCTCGCCCGAGTGATCCCGACGATCCCCACGCACGCCGAACCTGCGCCCGAACGCAGCCTACAACCTCAACTCACGCCGAAACTGCGTCCGCGGACAACCGGCATCCCCGAAGCAATCCGGAACGCTACTCCGAGCCTCAAACACTATTCCCAAGCGGAAGACAGACACGAACCACCATTGGTAAGGCTTCCTTCCTATTCTATTTCAATACATTTCAATACAATGTAGACATCCGATACAGCATGCATTTTTAAAAGCACACACACACACACACAACTTTTTAAAGGATATTAGGGGTATCCGAAAGACTCGTTTTACGAGGCTACTCGGGTGAGCTCTAATATTCTAATATTCTCTTCCCGAGGAGTCATCTCGACCTCCGAACTCAAAATCTCATCACACAAAAACAGCTTTAAAATTTATCTTTAAACCGATGCCCTTTTTCAATGTTTTGGGCTTAATAAAACGGCGTGGCGACTCTACAAAATGCGAAAGCAAAACGGCGAGACACCTCAACGCGAAAGAATGCCGGATGCGCGCGAGGCCTTCTCGGATCGCGGGTAATTTCGGTTAGCGACTCCGGCCCAGGGACATTTTGTTTTAAAAACTTTTAAACAAAACAAAAGATTTTTAAAACGATGATGAGGGTCAAACTTTCATTTTACCCCTTCCTTTAACTCGTGTGTGTGTGTGCACGTGCTTCGTTTTTATTTTACAAAAAAATTAAAAATACAAAAATGCATCAATATACATCTCGTGCATACATTTAAAATTCTTCAAAAAAATTTCTATTTTACTCGTAAAAAGAATTTTAGAGACCGCACACTACGCGCATCGCCGCCTCTGCCATACACCGCACTCTACTCACACCGGCCGCCTCTGCTATACCTCGCACACTATGCGCACCGTCGCCTCGGATACACCGCACACTACAACCCTTAACCCGGAGTGGTCTCGCTTGCAGTCCGTTTGGTCTTCCTAGGCCTCTTGGGCGCGCACGGATCATTCCAAACATCCCATCCTAGCCAAGCGTCAACCCCGCACGTTTGAGTCTTGAGTCACACTCTGTCCCGTACTCGGTTGGTTTTTACCCAGTCCGTGTCATACGGCACTGGATATATATACCATGCCGGCCATTTTTCGAGTCAAGGCTCTAACTCAAGATCCTTGCGCAAGCAAAGCGATGAAAGGTCATGCTAAAATCTTGACTCGATCTTGATTTTCGAAGCTACACCTGCACGATGTTCCGTCCCGATATACATCCATGCTCGCATGACACCATGTCATCACGCCTTTGATACGTCGCCCATGACGATATGACCCAGCCTAACGCCTAACGTCACTGCATCCCTTGCGCAAGCAAGGTAAAGAGAGGTCATGCCGAACTCTTGACCTCGATCTTGACTCAGCCGCCGGCTCGGTTCACTATTCACATGGCTAACGCATCAAAACGAACATGACAGGCTCGGTCCTTAGGTTCGATTTTTCTTTAGGCCGGTGGAAACCGCTTGCACTATAGGACCTCGCCTCGGGGCCGTCCCACCCCGGGATGTCGAAATGTGTGCAAAACGAGGGGCTTATAGCCGCATGTATGGTCTCCACCGACCTGTGATCTAGCATAGTTGCGAAAAGAAGAGCAATCTTTTCCAACCTACCTAGGATTCTGAGAAAACACTGTTTTAAGTAAATTAAAACAACAAAAAAAAAAATCAAAAATAAATAAAAGAAACGGAAACCGCATGCCACGTGAGCTTTCCCCTTTTATCCCGTTAGGCCATTCCCGTGTCTAAACCTTGCCCGTCACCCTCCAAATAACCGAGAGTGGTTGAGAATCCCCGGAAGCCGCCTTTTTAGTATTGAGGTCACAAGGTCCGATAGCCCTTCCAGCCTTCAACGGCCCGCACCGTCCAATACTCCCCACGACGGGATCAACGTATAACAGTGAGGGAAACGGAACCCCGCCACTAAGGAATCTCCGTGACAATGGAGGAGGTGCCGCGAGCCTTCGAAGCCATCAAGAAGCGCCAAGAAGAACAAAGCAAGCTCGGATCGTCGACACCTTGCGTCTTCGAGGAATGCGTTGCAGCTTCCCAACCCGATGGAACCTTTGTTCTCATAGAAGGATTTAAGACATACCGGCTCCCGGTTTCTCAAAGCTATCAAGTGTCCCGCCTCCGCCAAGCTACGAGATCCCAAAGAACGCAGCGCCTTCCGCTCAAAGCTCCTCAGCGCTGGGCCAAGCCCGACATGCCCGCCTCGTATCGCCGCTTCCGCCCGCACATCAAGCTTCGCACCAACAAAGACACATACGTGCTCGCTCCGCCGTATCCCAATGCATCTCTTGCATCCCCTCAGATTCAATCCCTTCGCTCTATACGAGCCTCGCAACCACAATCAAAAGTCCCCATTCTTACTGTGGACAGCATCCCGAGCGGATATCCCGACATCTCAAGTTTGCCACCCGCAAGTCCGCCAATTGGGGCTAACGAATCGTTTCCCCAGCCTCCCAAACACAACCCTTAGCGGACCAAGCAATCATGCCCTCAACTTCAACACCCTGTGGTATGGGTTGGTATACACTCAACTACCTCCCCAAGACTCCCGAATGGCGATCCCATCGCCCAATCCACCTCCATCTTCGGCTTCCGTCCCCGAAAACGGTAACCCACCTCGCATACCGACCCTCACATGGCTTGGTTGATCGAACAAATGAAAGACATGCAAGGCAAGCTAGCTAGTTCTCAAGGACTCCCTCCCGCCTACCGATCCGAACAAAGTGGTCCCTCTCCCTCCAAAGTTCAGGATGCCGGAAATGGAAAAGTTTGACGGAATGTAATGCCCAAAACCCACATCGACACCTACGTCCCGGGTATGAGAGCCAAAGGGGCAACCCTCAACAGTATGGCGATCATTTTCAAAGCATTCCTCAAATCCACAAAGCACTAAGGTGGTTCCTCAATGTGAAGGCGTAAAACCGCTCCACGTGGGATCGATCGCTGAAATCTTCCCGGAGAAGTACCGCGCCAATCTTGAATGGGAAACAAACCGCCATGACTCCGCAAGCCACCGAACAAAAGGATGACGAACCAAGAGGCGAATTCTACAAAAGATGGAACTGGAAGCTAAGCGAGATAATGGATCCACTTTCCAAGGAAGAGCAGATGGACATCTTCCATTCCTCGCCTCAAACCATCTTTGAGGACTTTGATCACCCACCATTTCTATCCGGATCTCCGTGCCATGGTCAACGCCGGACAAAGTTTGAAAAGACCCCGAGTCTTCAAAAGGCAACAAAGAACCCCCGCCTCATCTTACCGCTATCGAACAAACTCCGGCAACTTCAACTCCCGCCCCAACCAAAGGAAAGGAAGCAAATGAACAAGGCACTACATTCGTAATGGAGCTCAAGTAAACCGCGATCGTGCACCCCAAAGAATAGCAACCCCCTCGCTTCCCACAGCCCAAAGATTTTGATAACCTCGGAAATGCCTCGGGTCAAGTATTCAAGCCTCGTGAAGCGAAATCTTCTCAAACCACTCGAGAATTTCCAACCTAAGACCCTCAAACCCAACATGGATATGAGCAAGCACCGCGCCTTCCATAACTACCCCGGCCACACCACCGACAATTGTTTCGTACTCGCTGTGTGATTCAGTGGCTCATTGAGGAGGGAAAATTGAACGCCCCGTGGTCCCAATACCATTGGAAATCCATTCCCCCGTAACGACGTGGTAAACTCAATAGCCATTGATGAAATCCCAAGCGAGAGCAGTACTCCCCGCAATTTCCGAAACCGTCAAGATGCTCGTCTCGCTATGATCGGGAGCGTGAAACAAGAGTCAAAAGGTCTCGTGACCGGGAATTCCGACAAGAACGCCCAAGGGCCACCGTCTCCCTACGATCTTTGCCCCACCTAAGGCATACAAATGGTTGGATCGAACGTTCCTGCACGAGACCGAGTCCAACGGTAGCACGGGAAGCGGTTTAGTCTTCATGCACGATGACTTGCCAATATGTGAGAATCGGCACAACGAAGCTCTCCTCATCCTCATAAAGATAGAGAGGTTCTTCCTCCCGAACGTCTTGATTGGATAACGGCTCCGCAGCCAACATCATCGCTTTAAGCACACCGAAACGACTCCACATCGACCGTTCTTCGATAAGGCCTTCACCTCGGGTAATCCGAGCCTACGACTCTACCGCACGACCAATCGTAGGAATCATCAATTTGAGGATCCAATTCGACGTACAACTAGAGTCGGTAGAGTTCCAAGTCGTGGAAATCAAAACCAACCTTCTCTCGCTTTGTTGGGACGGCCTCGGATACATCGATGAAAGCAAGATCATCTACTCTTCACCAATGCGTGAAATTCATCAATGCCAACGGAGCGATCGAAGTGATCCGCATGGAAGCAAAGCAGTAATGGCAAGTGCTTGGCCAAAGCTATGACCCGTAAGAAGGTCCCGACATGACCGAATACTCTTCCCTGCATGATTCTCCTACCCCGTCCCGCTACGAAGTGGATCCTTTCATCCACGCTCTAAGCCGCGACGAGCCGGAAATTGAAGAACTCATGGGTCGTGATGACAACTCGATATATGCGATCGTGAAGAATGCTTCGAGAGAGGATCAAGAGATGGATGCCCTAATGGAGATTGATCGAGGAGTAGACCCTTACTTCGCCGAAAACCCTCTTGCAACCGGCTCATCACCGATCCCCTACAAGACAACCCGCCGGCCGACACTCGGATCTTACTGGGACAGCCATCACAGCCTTAGTTCAATTCAACATTCCTGTCCGACTTGGACGAACAATGGCGCAACCTCCTCCAAGGCTTAATCAGTGGAAGGTGATATATCATGTCCGCTCGAATCGACATTGTAAACGCCGTACAAGCAAAGATCCTGCATAAAGAAGCAGATTCTATGAAACCGATCAACATCGCAAGAATCCACTCCGACCGCCGAATGCTTCGCCCTCCTAGAAGTAGCCCTCGCCGACTTCTATCATCAAAAACCCCCAAGGACCGGTGGCAACACTAATGGAGGGACATCATCGTGGGAGCAGCCAAAACCTCTCGCGATCCGGTTTGAAATCGAACCGCATGCAAGCTACTTTCCGGACTCATGCCAAGGGAAGATTGGCCACTCCGAACCAAAGACCACTCCTCTAGAGCTACAGCCTATCCGGGAGTAATGAAGCTCGGTCCAATCCCTCGTCGCCTATAGTCTAGCTTCGAGTCTTGTTGTCTCGTGTATTCACATCTTTTGTGTCTTTGACGGCTTTACGCCCAACGATTGTGAATCTTTGATCAACAATGTATGCCTCTTCACGCTTTCAATAAAAGGTCCGACCTTCCTAAAAACCATTTCATTGCATCTTTAACAAATGATGACATTAACTAATCAAAACAAGCTTAAATTCATCTATACAAAAGGCAAACACATTAATTAAATAAATGCATCAAGCAAACATTTAAACATGTTGTCAAACGAGAGAAAACCGGGCCCAAGCCGCCGAGAAGGTTTTAATCACAAAGATTTGCAAGATTGCCGAAAAGCCAAAGAGACGCAAGTCCGACGCCATTTCCAAAGACAAGTCGATCTTCCAATACCTCAAGAACGGGAAACCGCCTTCATGAACAAGGAAGGGCAACACACAGAGGGGTCAAAACCAAGAGCATCATGGCCCTAAAACGCCTTGCCTCTCACTTCGTCATCCTCGGGACATGTTATACAAGAAACGCTACTACGGGCCACTCCTACGCCGCGTCGCCCAAGAAGAAGCGAACAAGTTCATGAACGAAGTCCACAATGGGGCTTGCGGTCCCCACATGAACGCCGCAGCCCCGATGCAAATCATTCTCAGATGGGCTACTACCGGATCTCCATGGAGGCGTATTGCATCCACTTTGTCCGAAGCCGCGACAAGTGCCAACGGCTTCTCCAACCTCAATCATCCGCCGCCCCACGATCTCTACCGCATGACTACACCTCGGCCCTTCGCCACTTGGGGAATTGACGCCATCGGGAAAATCGCTCCGCCAGCAAAGAACGGCCACGAGTTCATCTTAGTAGCCATCGACTACTTCACCAAATGGGTCGAAGCCAAGTCCTACAAGGTACTCACCTCCAAGAAGGTCGCACATTTCCTCAAGGAAAGCATCATATGCCGATACGGCATCCCAAATGAGGTCATATCGTACAACGGCTCACACTTCGAAGGAGAATTCGATGCATCCGCCGGCTGAATTCAAGATCACACGCCACAAATCTTCTCCCTACGGCCACAAACAAACGGCGCCGTGGAAGCAAAGAACAAAACCTCGAACGGATCATCCGAAAAATGACCACCCGAGGACGAGATTGGCCCGAGAAACCGCACCTTGCACTTGGGCTACCGCACATCACCGTAATGCCCACGGGAGAAACCCCATTTGCCCCGACATACGGGATGGAAGCAAATTCTTCCCATCGAGCTAGAAATTCCCTCACTCCGAGTGCCGCTGAAAATGACATCAACGAAGTCGAATGGCTCCGGCCGACATGACGAATTGGCTCGCTAGACGAGCGACGACTAAAGGCCATGGAACACGTCCCGAGCCTATCAAAGCAGATGGCTAGAGCTTTCGACAAGAAAGTCAAATCCCGAGACATCGTGGAAGGTGACCTTGTACTCAAAGAAAAGCCTCCCACTCGAACCAACCCACTGGGAAAATGGGAACCCACATGGATCGGCCCTTTCGTGGTTCAAAAGATCTTCTCCTGAGGCGCCATGAAGCTAATGTACCTAGACGGCAATCCCTTCATGAATCCAAATAACTAAGCAAACTTCGCAGATACTTCGCCTAAAGAAGAACAACCGTGCATCTCTTGGCACTCCATGTAGTGTCGAACTACGCACTCCGAGCCCTCTAGTCCGGGGAACGAGGCAACCTTAATTGGTCCGGCCTAAAAATACACAAAAAAGTCAAAAGTTTGAATGTCAATCAAGACCTCCATCAAGCTCCGCACTTTTCAAGAACACGCCCCAAGCCACCTTGACCAAGTCAAACGACGGCGGCAACATCAAAGGACATCCGAGGGTCACTCAAAGATCAAACGACCGACTCATGTCCGCTTCCAAGCCAGGGCTTGTCTTCGCCTCACGCGCTTCAAAAAAAAAAAAAAAAAAGAGCTCGAGCAAGGGCTCACAAAAAAAAAAACAACAAAAAAAAAAAAACAAAAGAAGCTCGCGTAAGCCGCGAAATCGAGGTCAAGAGCCCGACGCCAACGAAGCGGCAAGGAAGCTACGAAAAGACCGTCGTAACAACTTGTCAAGGGAGCATTCAACCTCTCACCAAGCACAAAGCCTCAAGAAAGGGGATTGCCGTCATGGCTCGCATCGCTTCACCCGCAAATGCAATGTAAAAGTCCAAAGATGGACGCCGACAAAGGGCACAATGTAAGCAAAGGCAAACAAGAGATCTTGCGTCTCGACAAAGCTTTAAAAGTAAATCACAAATCACTAATACAACATTTCTTGATGAGTTCAAGCACGGTCTACTCTCAAGTTCACAACATGCTAAAAGACAAATTTTAATACATTTAACTAATAATGTGTTTGCAATGCAATGAATGGATACCTAGGAGGTCATTCCGCGCCATCTCGCGCTTGTCCCTCGCCATTCTTTCCTTTCTTCCCTCGTCCCCGGCGAGTCTTCTTTCGCTCCACGTGAACCAACTCGCGTCTCTCGCTCCGAGATCCGGGGTCCTCCTCAGAGTCAAATAATCCAAGAGCTCTCGTGGCTTCATTCGCCCGTGCTTCTGCTCGGATCTCCTCCCCGCGAGTCCGTAAAAGAGGACCTCTCCCCGTCGGCCGGTCAACTCTAGTCTCGTAGTCAAACAAAGCGTCTCCCGTCACATCCAAAGGGTCGACTGTGCTTCGGCACTCCTAAGGCAATAGCCGCTACGGCAACCGGGTCCTGCACCGCTGCACGCCCGCTTCTCCAAGACCACTTGGGATCGCCCAACACGCCGCTCATACCAAAGCCGTATACCGAGTCGTCAACACGACACTCTCCCGACGTCTAAGGAGTACCACAGAGGGAAAGCGGAATACTTCCATACCTCGTACAATACAAGAAGGCACTGGAGCCGCCATACAAAGAGGAGCTATCTCCGCAGCAGCAAGGTCATCCCAGCCAACAAAGGCTCCCGCTTCATCCCAAACCGCCGGAAACAAGCGACGGAACATAGAAGGAGGACCAAGACAAACTCGGAACTCGACAACGTAGGACCCTTCCCGCAAGATCCTCCCGGTCTCAATCCTCCAGGCAAGGAACCCACCAATGGATCTCGATGCGTACTAAGCCGTGCCATCCATCTCTCCCAAAGTGATCGATCCATATCCAACACAAGAGGTCGCCGAGCAAATGACCACGGGCTAAACGACGCCTGAGCCTCGGCATGGCCTCGGAGTCTCTCTCGCAGCCACAAGGTGAGCAAAGCGGGGCTTCCCTCTCATAAAACGATCCCTGCCGCTGACGGCCGATACCACGAAGAGTCTCCCCAAACACCAACGGGACAATATCCTCTCCAAACTTCGCAAAGGCCTCTACCACATCTAGCAAAGCGCCATCACAAATGCCAAGGGAGCCGACTGTAAAAAGCGTCGCCATCACGCACAAGGCAAATACATCCCAAGAGACGTCACTCATCATCAACCATGAACCGCTCCTGCCTCGTAAATGTCGATATGACCCGAATCAAGGATCATGCCCCGCACTTCTTCCAACGAAGCACGAAGAAAGTCTCGCAAGCTTCACGCTCACCGCAAAGACCACCAACCAAAGGAAGCGAGATGGCCTCCACCTCCGGTCCTCCAATCAAAGCCCGAAAATCCTTCAAAAGTGGGCACCATTTCATTGTAGGAGAAACAAGACACGTGCCTCCTAACATCCTGTAACTTCGCGGCCCGCAACAAATCCCAATCAGAACCAACTCCTTAAAAGACCAAACCGAGCAAAGACGAAACCTTACCTCGAAAGCCCGTCTCGATGCCTCATACGGCGCCTCATCCACATTTTCAATCGCTCAAGGAAGTGTGCTTGCCTCTCCCGCGAAAGCCTCGGCAAAATCCTAGGAACATACGAAGAATCCATGGCAAAAATGGAGGTTCCTAGAGAAAATGGGGAAGAAAGCTCGAAAATGGCCGCAAATGGGGAATGGGAGAAAGTCCGTGCACCGGAAAACATTTAAGTCCTCCCCAAAAGCAAGGTTGGTCCGTACGGACCTCTTTGCAATGTAGGTCTGTCCGTACGGACCTCTTTGCAATCGAACCCATTTCCCGTAAAACAAGCATAACAACCACCGTCCTCAAAGAAACCTTGCTCCAAATGCCCAAACACTCGGCCAAAGCCATTTCCTAAGAAACCAACACTACCCACAAACGCACTCTCGCCACGTGGCATGTACAAAAATAAAAATAATAATAGCAACAATTTCTAGGACAATTCCTGGAATCACAAAAATAAATGACATTACATCTTAAAATAAAATACCGTTTGCCATGCAAATACATGTGTTTTATTACAGTACAAAATGTCTCGTTGCTAAACAAAAAAAAAAAAGGAGAGAGGGATATGAAAAGAGGGAAAGCAAATGAATACTAATCGTAGCCCTCGTCATCATCATCCTCGCCAAGATCCTCCAAAGAAAAATCGGGCATCCTAAATGAACTCGCCCGTCACGCCCTCATCATCGTAGTACCGAGCCCTCCGAGCCTCGCCACTCAAAATAACTCAAGGATCAAATCCGGCGAAAGGGTCGAAGAAAGAAGGCTCGAGAATCCTCACTCCCGAGCGGCATGCGTGAGGCATGAACCGATAAAAGGGCTGCTCCCTCGAAGGCCCCGCAGCCTCCGTAAGACGCCCCGCATCCATGCTATGCCGCCTCTCGAAGGTCCCTCCCCGCTGCGGCTCCGGCTCGGCCCCTGTGGAGGAACATCCACCGAATGCCTCAAGGCACGGCTCATACGCCGGCATACGACGCGAAGACCTAGCAGGACATCTTTCGACGCCATCTTCTTAGCAAAGGATCTCATCGCCACATAACGGCGAGCCGCCGCATCATAGGCTCTCCCGGACTCCGCACAAGCAAAATGTACTCAAAGAAACGCTCATCAATGCAAAGATACTCAACAACAAAAAGAGAAAAAATACGTAAAAGATGCCAAGATGGAAAAGAGTCAAGCACACTCACCGATCCGTCTGGGGTCCACTCAGAGGCGCAGGAGCTCGCTCCGAACGGGCATGCATACACCTCCTCCGCGATCCGTCCCCACGGACATAAGTGAAATCCGCCCCATCGGAACCTCTCGGGAGCCCGCGGCGCCCTCTCTCTCCCGCGCCAAGCACTGGGGCGTCCCTCGCCTTCCTCCTAACGAAGGTCTCGTACTCCTCACCAAACAAAATAAACTCCTCGCACCCACACCGCCAAGGTACCTCTCAAAATCCAGCACATCCATATCCCGTGAGTCAAACATCCCAAACGGAGGGTCCCTGAGCAACGGGAAGCACACCCGGCCATGCCGCTGTAAGACTCGCTCCCTGCATACATGGCGTCGCAAGTCAAGCCCCGCAAAGATCTTCCGTCGCGGCCACCTCGGGAGCTCCTCAAACTCATCACCCTCATACCGAGCCCATGGGAACAAGACGAAACCCTCACGGCTATCTCGCTCCAAACGCTCCCGCACCTCCCCGTAGGCAATGGTGAGCTTACCCCCGCCGGTCCTCCTCCTCCCGGGCCGTACGAGCCCACCCGAGCATAGCAGATACGCAAAGAATGCCCCTGTGATCTCTATCCCACGGGAAGCACCGAAAGACCTCATAAAACCACACTCGCGACAAAAGCAGAGAAGAGCTCAAAGAAAAAAAAAAAATGGAGAAACGACAAGTTGCTAAATCAAAAACAAAGAATAAACTCATACCTCCGTGAGCAAAATCAAAGCTGCCAACGAATTGGCCACCCCCGCTAAACCGGTCCAGAAAAGTAGAGCTCGGCCAAGCTCGCCTCGCCCCCAAGCAATGTCGCACTTATCCAGATCGGGCCAAGCTCTCCAACAGAGCAAAGGGAGCCGCGGTCGCGTGGTTCGAGAACAAAGTCTCTGACAAGGCATACCACAAGAAGGAGCGCGCCAATCGCTCCGGCTGCCACCCGGCCGGTACCCTGGATGTAGGCCCCAATACCGGCCGTGATCCTCATCTCTACGTCGCCGTACAAAGATCCCTGTGCCCCCTCGCGAGGACGAGGCTCAAAGCCCAAGCAGCCTCGGTCAAGACATCATCCGAGATCATATCTTCCACCTCACAGTGCTCCTCAAGGAGAGCCCGTAATAGCAAAGAAAATCGCTGGCGCCACCGTCACCTCGCCCTACGTGTGGAAGGTGCGGGTGGTATCCCACCAATACTCGTAAAGGCCCAGAAGACACTCTTGTTCTTCCTCGTGTCGACACTCCAATGTGTTCTCAACGAACACACCTAGGCCAAGCATAAACCAACCTCCTGGGGACTCGGCCTACCGCCCACGGAAATATCGTGCATCCGCCGCCATAGCTCCACAAATGCCTCGAGCGATCCCCGAGTCTTCATCCTTCTCGCCTTCCCTTGGCCGTAAGCTCCAAAGATCCCGCAGTAAACACAAAGAAAGGTACGTCAATCACAAGATTTCTAATATAAAGGCACATATAACCCGTCACAAAACACGGCACATATTACACCTAATTTTCACATACATTATACATATAATTTTTCCATGTAACCCGTCACAAAACACGGCACACAATGCACATAATTCATGCATATAATTTCTCCCATGCACCCGTCACAAAACACGGCACACACCGTATACACTCTTTTCTCAAAAAAAAAAAAAAAGGGGGGATTAAACCCTACACGACACATTTTCAAAAGAAAATCCGTCCCAAATCGCACATATCGCACATATTTTCCCCACAAAGTCCGTCACCCAAAACACGGCACACACTATATAGCACATTCTCAAAAGAAAATCCGTCCCAACACGGCACACACTTTCACATATAACCCGTCACAAAACACGCGCACATGTCACATTTTTGCACAAAAATTATCACTACACGATAATTTTTCTCATAATGTACATACATAAATAAGATACGGTACAAAACACCAAAGCATGCAAATTCACTAGATAGGCACTTTATTTTCACAAATAAGAGCTAATCTACACATTTCTCGCACAAAATACACATACCCACAATTTTTACATGTCCATTTTCAACAATTCATCAAGAATTTCACAAAAAAGGCATAAAATAATAACAAAAATTCAAAATGCGAAAAACTAAAACCTAGTTCTAGCATTCAAAAATTCGGAAAGGTGGAATCAAAACGGAATGTATTTCTTACCTCCCCAACGTTCATGGAGCGACGATTATGCACCTCCGGATTCGGATACAAAACATCCGGTTCTTCGAAGACGGAACGAACGAGGTCCAATTCCTTTGAAGCTCCATTCGCCGCTCAACCACTTCCCGATCGCGCTTGTTCACGGCTCCTTCGAGATCCCTCCGCCTATCATGCGAAAGCAAATCAAAGGAAAATGGAAGATTTTGGTGCAAAAATGGAGGTTTTCTCCTTCTCTCTCTCTACTGCTTCAGAACCGAAGAAGAAGAAGTGAAGGAGCCTCTGCTTTAACGCCCGGTCAAAACTCGGGAACCGTAAAAATCAACTTGGTCCGTACGGACCTCTTTGCAACCCTGTTGGTCCGTACGGGACCTCTTTGCAAGGGGTGCCCAAATGACTTTTCTGCCCTTACAAACTTTGCCCCCGGGCCGCCCTAAGGCCTTTTTCAAAGAAATCCAAGTGCGTAATGGTCCCTAACCCTTCAAATCAATCCAAGCCGCTAAGACCGGACTCGCCCACTTCAACGGCAAATCAACCACCGGCATGTAAGCCCGAACTTCGCCAATCGCCCACTTCAACGGCAAATCAACCATCGGCCATCAAACGTAAGACCGATCCTCGCCCACTCCAACGGCAATTCAAGAAGGAGCCAACACCTCCCAAAGACGAATATCAAGGCACAAGACGCCCCTAAACGCTCAACGACAACTCAACCACCGAAGGTCCGACCATCTTCCCAATGTAAGAGGGCCCTATACATGGGTCAGCGCATCCTCAAAGCAATTCAAGCACCTGGCTAGCCGATGTAAGCCCGAATCTTCGCCACTTCACCCAACGGCAAATCAACCATCGGCCATCAAACGTAAGACCGATCTCTCGCCTACCCAACGGCATCCAAGAAGGAGCCAACACCTCCCAAAGACGAATATCAAGGCACAAGACGCCCCAAACGCTCAACGACAACTCAACCACCGAAGGTCCGACCATCTTTCCCAATGTAAAGAGGCCCATACAGTGGTCATGCATCCTCAAAGCAATTCAAGCACCGGCAGCCGATGTAAGCCCGAATCTCGCCCACCTCAACGCAACGCAAGCACCGGCCATCAAAGTAAGCCCGAGCTCCTCCTCAACAAGTCAAAGGGAAGTCATGCAAGACTCCATATCCTCAAAGACCACCATCATCTCGCCCACTCAACGGCAAAACAAGCACGCGAAGGAGCCAACATCTCCGAGTACAAGTCCCAAGGCACGAAGCGCTCCAAACGCCAAATGATGAAGCAATCATCGGCCATCATCCTTGCCTACTTCAACGGCAAATCAAGCACCTAGCAAATATCGTAAGTCCCGACCTCTACATCAACATGCAAAACACAAAGTGGCACCAACCGCCGAAGACGATTCAAGTCCTCAAGACCGACCATCATCCCTCCGGCCAAGGCCTTAAACCACCCGATTAGGAAAATTCGTAAAATTTCCATCCTGACGCCACCACGCTCCTTATCACCGAGAACTATGATGGCTGGCCACCAGACGCCACCACGCTCCTTATCACCGACCTATACGGCCACCCCGACGCCACCACGCTCCTTATCACCGACTTCCATAAGGTCACTCCCTGACGCCACCACGCCCTATCACCGACGATGCGGGCCACCCCGTGACGCCACCACGCTCCTTATCACCGACCTATACGGCAAACACAAATGGCCACCACGCCTCCCATCACCGACTCTATACGGTCACACCCGACGCCACCACGCCCTTATCACCGACCTATACGGGCCTACTCCCGACGCCACCACGTTCCTTATCACCGACCCAATGGCGGCCACCCCACGCCACCACGCTCCTCATCACCGACTCCATACGGCCCAGACGCCACCACGCTTCCTCTATCATCCTACCCATACGGCCACTCCGTGACGCCACCACGCTCCTCTATCACCGACCTATACGGGCCACCCAGACGCCACCATTATCGCCCTTATGTCACCGACCATTTATACTGGGCCACCCCGTGACGCCTACCACGCTCCTCTATCACCGACTCTTATATTTGGCCACCTGTGACGCCACCACGCCTCTTACTCACCGACCTATACGGCTACTCCCCAGACGCCACCACGCTCCCTTATCACCGACCTATACGGCCACCCAGGACGCTGCACACACGTCCTCTATCACCGACCTGATACGATGGCCACCTGGTGACGCCACCACGTTCTCTGGCTCTATCATCCGACTCTATACGGCCACACCCTTGTGACGCCACCACGTCCTCTATCACCTCGACCTATGAGCACGGCCTACCCTTGGACGCCACCATCGCTCCTTATCACCGACCTATACGGCCACCCAGCACGCCACTCACGCCTCTGCTCTATCACCGACCTATACGGCCACCGTGCACGCCACTGTCACACGCCCTGCCATCACCGACTCTATACGGGCCACCCAGACGCCACCACGCCCTCTATCATCTCGACCTATACGGGCCACCTGTGACGCCACCACGTCCTACTATCCAGGACCTATACGGCCACCCCGGACGCCACCACGCCCCTATCATCCGACCTATACGGCACAATTCCTGACGCCACCACTGCTCCCTTATCACCGACCTATACGGCCACCTGTGACGCCACCACGCTCCTTATCACCGACCTATACGGCCACCCAGACGCCACCATCGCTCCTTACCATCTCGACCTATACGGCCACCTGCAGACGCCACCACGCTCCTTATCACCGACCTACGCGGGCCACACTTCCAGTGACGCCACCACGCCCTCGCCCACCGACCTCGGCGGTCACACGACACTTCGTGGCACCACCACGCCCGTATTCGCGTAACACTCACCCCACACCCGGAACTGACGACTGTGCTTGATTCCCGCCAGGGATACGTAGGAATCCTATCACAGTGGTTCAAATTATCACCTAAACGGTCACCCAAAAGCTTAGACACCACCACGCCCTCACTTTCGACCCTCACTTCGCCACTTCCTCTCCCACATCGCGATCCGCATTAAAAGACTCCTTATCTTATCGGCGACTCCCACTTCTTTCATAAGTGACGCTGTCGAGGGGCTTCTGTGGCACTCCCAATCTGATCACTTCCCTTTCTCAAACACCGTGAAACACCGTTGCACTCATCCACGCAGCCTCGCAGACCTCTCCCACTCAAAACCCTCTCAAACCCCCAACCAAACCAAGGGAGGAGCCCTCCCGGGATAAAAGGGACAAAAGGACCTTTCGGGAATTTTTCGTGAAACTCGGAAAGCAATATAGGTCCGTACGGACCTCTTTCGTTTCCATACTCATTTAATCCCCTTAAAGTCCACAATATTCCCTCAAATCCCGGAGAAATGATTACCCTAAATGCAGACTCGGTCCGTACGGACCTCTTT